>JABMCL010003516.1:57500-90000 GCA_018857735.1 Alviniconcha marisindica | reverse complement strand
TTTGTTTTGTTTTGTTTTTCAATTAAATGTTTGACTTTTTCGCTCCTGTTGTTTTTCACTGCTAACTTTTTCATTTCCGTTGCATTCGCTGTCTCGTTTTATATGTGTTCTTCTTCTTCTTCTTCTTCTTCTTCTTCTTCTTCTTATTATTATTATTATTATTATTATTATTATTATTATTGATACTATATTTGTCTACATCCTTCTATCACAATATTTCACTGTGAATGTCTTAGTTATTAGTAGTACTGTAGCAACGGCATATATGTGAGTCGGCCTTTGTGCTAATATCTTCCTCGTTGAGAAATAAAGTTTAATCGATCAATCAATCAATGAAATCTCTCTCTATCTCTCTCTGACTTTCTCTCTTCCTTTCTCTCTCTCTCTCTCTCTCTCTCTCTCTCTCTTGATGCACGCACGCACACACACACACACATACACACACACACACACACACACACACACACACACACACACACACACACACACACACACACACAGATAAGTGACAGACACAATGTCACATGTACTGATATTCAAGTGAGAGAAAAAAGGTGCAATGCCTGCACGATTTGTCACTACCTCGTTAGTGACAAAAGGTGCAGGCATCGCTACACGTTTTGTCACCTTAGTGACAAAACGTGCCGCAACAGAGCAGTTTGTCAACACGTATCTGACAGCAAGCTACTGTCTGTGGGCTATTACCCTTACTCTCATGTGACTGATCCATGTGACTGAGGGTCGTGGTGACACATCTTGGAACTGGCCATTAGACGGTCGTAATGCGTCAATGACAGGAGAGTGCAAAACAGAAAGCGTTTCTCATCTCGACACACAACAGGAGGTAGCATGCAGGGTCCTTTCTCCAGGGAGTTCTGTTTTGTATCAAGCCACTGCAATCCCCTCCCCTTTACGTCACACTGGCAAATTTCTGAAAGCTAATCAGTCTGAGTGAAAAGAGTTGTTTTCTGTTCCGTGTCAGTATCGGTACAGGGAACAGAACCGGTATCAGTTTTCTTATAACTTACTGATAAGATCAAAAGCAACACTCGCTATCAAATTGCTAATTTAGTTCAATCCGGCGGTTTCTCACCGAAGACGCAGTCAACACTCTCGTTACTTCCCATATCCCCTCACGGATAAATTACTGCAGTTGTCTCCTTATGGGCACACCTAATTCTGTCATCAAACCTCTCCAGAAAATTCAAACCTTTGCTGCAAGACTCGTTCTCTTGGCACCCCGCCACCTGGGCAATCTCTTCTCCTGGACAATCTTCACTGGCTTCCCATTTCAGAACATATCAAGCGTAAAGTCGCTAGTACGTGTTTCAATGCTATAAACAGCTCTGATCCTGCTTATCTCTCTGAACTGCTACATGTCTACACTCCGTCTCGTACACTACACTTTTTTCTGACACTCTTTCTAACAACGTGGTTGCTATTTGAACCAGACCTGCTCAGCCCAAATTCACCAAAGTCGCTGCAGCATTTTGCAGGGGCCATGGGTTGAGTGTTCGATTCTTGTCAGGGTTGCAGGAGGCTCACGTGGTCTCCACCTGTAATATTTATGACTGAAAACAGGCCACCTATAATATGTATACATAGGCATTCACCATCGAATTATCAAATGTTTTATTTTAATTATGTTTGCATGATTTAAGTCAATGGCGAGCCAGAATGCAAACAATAACTGAGCTGCATTGTATTGTATTTAATGTTACCCTTTTCATCTGCTTAAAGACAGACAACTATTTAAGTACAAGGCACAGTCGTACAAACGTGAAAAGCGGCGCACAACACCAGCTTAGCTTGAAGTCCTTTGGCGTTTCGGCACCGTTGCGATCAGTGGAAACCCTGCAGGCTATCAAATTACGAACGAGATCTTTACAATCAGCGTAATTCAATTCAGTCAAGTAACACGGCATTCATTCCACAAGAGTTAATGATGTAAGCTTTACAACCTGAGCATGCATTCTGACTGTATGAAATGGCTGTCTACAGCACCATCACATTTTGATGACTGCTGACTGGCCCATCCGTATACCGGCTGTCACTCAAATTCACACCGCGCTTGGTTTCTGCAGTTTATTTTATGACGTGTTACTTTTATCATCAGAATATCGCTTGGTTTCTGCAGTTTGTTTTATGACCTGTTAATTTTATCATCAGAATAAAACAGGCACGGTAACAAAATCAACTTGGCCACACCAAATGACAGCAGCTTTTATGGTTTTATTTTTGTTTGTGTGTGTGTGGTTTTATACCCAGCCGTTCATGATACTGTTAAGTGACACTGAATCTGAAGGAGCTGACATAAAGTATACATCGCAGGGGGCATTAACTAATGAACTGTCGTCTATCACAGGGACGGTGGGACAGAGCGGCGATAGTGTCAGCCCTGGGCGAGGGCTTGTGACGAACTGATTCCTTTCCTTGACCATCACAACAGTTCAAATCTCGTGTAGCTGACCACCCCCAATGTTCACATCTCTTGTAACGGACCATCCTCAGTCTTTTGTAACTGACCATCCCCAACGTTCACGTCTCTTGTAACTGACCATCCCCAACGTACACGTCTCTTGTAACGGACCATCCCCAACGTTCACGTCTCTTGTAACAGGCCATCCCCAACGTTCACGTCTCTTGAAACTGACAATCCACAGTCTCTTGTAACGGACCATCCCCAACGTTCATGTCTCTTGCAGCTGACAACCTCAGACGTTCACGTCTCTTGTAACTGACCATCCCCAACGTTCACGTCAATTGTAACTGACCATTCCAACGTTCCCGTCTCTTGTAACTAACGCTCGATTGTTTGGCTTGACCCCTTGGCTAAACGTCCCATTCTCTGGACCCCTGGACACCGTACACCTACCGACAGACCTGGAAGTGAATGCGGGTTCATTCTTTTTGACTTGTTCAGCGCCGAATCGAAGG
Source organism: Alviniconcha marisindica (assembly GCA_018857735.1). Taxonomy (NCBI): domain Eukaryota; kingdom Metazoa; phylum Mollusca; class Gastropoda; family Provannidae; genus Alviniconcha; species Alviniconcha marisindica. The sequence continues at coordinate 87,063 of JABMCL010003516.1, read as the reverse complement.
TTATGTCTACTGATGTTCTTCAGGCGGGACTCAAACCCCGGGAGGTTCAGGGTGAGTGGGACCTAACGCTACACTATCACCGTCAGAATGGTGACTGCATTAAGATGGGCTTTGTCTGTGGCTACCAATGACTTTGGGCCCTTTTCTTCTTGGGGACGTGGTGTGTCAGGGTAGTTGTCTCCCCTCTATTCCAGCGGGCATGTCCAGCGGGCGCTGGACTAGGTGAACTCTGACCCGCTGGTCGCCGTGCCTAGGTCGCTGTGACCACGCCGAGGGTTTGCCAGGCAATAAAGCCGTGAAAGAGAGAAGAATGTGTGGCAACATGTTTTGTTGTTGTTATTGTCTCTATCATGAAATGAGCTCAGTGCAGACTTACACACACACACACACACACACACACACACACACACACACACACACACACACACACACACACACACACACACGCACATTTCATGTGTGTACCGGTGTGTCGTAGCTTAGAAAATGTGTACATGTATAATTAGATCTAGAGTAGTTTGGGCCAGGGCTGGATGTAAAAAAGCTTACATGCTTATCTATCAACCTCCTAAATAAAGATTTTATCTGATCTTACACTAGTACATCGTAACGTATGCAGACGTAGCCCCGCAGTGAACGGAAAGCTCTGGGTGACAAATCACACACGACTTACCAGCTAGATCGAAGTGCAGAAGATAATAATTAAAAAAATAAACGAGTAAATGATTGCTTAGACATCATAATAGAGTAGTACATATAGGGTAATATGAGATGACTGGGCATAAAACACCAACTTACTTACTTAGGATAATATGAACAGTGATTCTCCACTGTACAGCATGTATGGGCAGTCCATTAGGCACTCGCCACGCACTATACGCACGGTGTAATTAAAAGCGGAACAGTGTGAAGGTTAACATTAAAACCGAAGAAGGATCATTTCCGAATGCCCCAAAAGGCAGACATGACGTAAAAAGCTTCATCTGACTTCCACTGGTGCCGTGTGGGCTGCCGAGTCGTCACTCGCTCGCTCCAAATAAAGGGAGAGACAAAGGGGCCTTTCTTTCTGCTCCATCAGCACCGAACGTTGACGGAATGAGCTGGTGTTTGGAACACTTTGACACGATCAGCGAACACTCAGTGTTGGCGATGAAACGATCTGGTAAAAGGAAGTGCATGCCGCGGTCCCAGCAACAGCAGATTCAAGAGATCAGGCGCTGGACAGCAAAATCAATGACACGTGCAGCACAAACACGGGATGAAAGGTTATATTTATTCACACACAAAATCAAGTTTTTGTTTTTGTTTTTGTTTTTGTTGTTTTTTGCTTCCGACTTCTACCAAACATATGGTGCATTCTTGATTTTGTGTCAGTCGATCTTTTCTTTTTTGATAGTTTATTTTAGTGAAATCTGCATTCCAAATTCGTGCATATTTTTATTTTTTTTTTCAAGTCTAGGCCAGTAAAAAAAAGAGTGATATATACTAGCATTTAACGTAGAAAGGGCATGCGCAAAACAAGAATATCTCCAGGTCCCTGTTCCTTGTCACTGTTTTTCGCTTTTGTTTTTCATTTTTCTCATCTGCACTTCCCCCCCTCCCCGTCTGCCGGTCATTTTGTATTTCTCGGTTCTGAAATACCCTTGTACCCTGTATGGTCATAGACAACGTTGCAATGCACGACAGAGCTACCGTGGAAAAGCTGTAGTGATCAATATTGCGGACAAACTGTTCGTTCTTTCGGAGGCAAACTCAGTCAGTACCCTTGCCAGTGATTCATATTACGTGCGCGCACGAATACGGCCACTGGTGTTGCAGCAAGGACGAAACCCGCCAGCGATCAAAAGGCGACACTAGAGAGTTCCAGATGTAGGAAAATCCGAACTTCGTGTACGTGTACGTGTGGCCTCACAAACTTTGAGCTCTACGTCAAAATGTTTTCGAACTCTACACGTTGTTCAACATGACGCTACAGGCAGAGTTCCTGATGTTGGAAAATCCTGAACGCGTACGAGTACGGATGACATCGAAAACTACGTCTACATTGTGGCGAGCTCTACACGTTGTTCCGCACGTTAGAATGGCGTCTACAGGTGAACACGGCAACGGGTCTTGTTTGCAGTTTAAAGAGAGTTCAAGTACTGTGCGAAGTGATTTTTTAGTGCTTTCTTGAGGCTTTTAGACAAGGAAGACAGTCAGTCATGTTGTAATGCAATTAACTTTGCGAGTTGAAGCGACATGGCGGGATTTTGAAAAATTCACAACTTCCACATCTGACGGAGATTCAGCTCAGCATAGCGGCTAACACACACACACACACACACACACACACACACACACAAACATATGAAACATGTATTTATCACGTGCTGGCAGCAGTAATGGCTGACGGTCTATGCTATAAACATCTCTCTCTCTCTCTCTCTCTCTCTCTCTCTCTCTCTCTCTCTCTCTCTCTCTCTCTCTCTCTCTCTCTGTACATGACAAAAGAGACAGCAGTTGAAAAAGGGTTAGATCGTGTTGCTGCAACAGGACACCACGGCGCTGGCCCCCAATCCAATTGGTGCAGAGCCGGTGGTAACGTGCCCGCTGCCCCAGGGAGGAGACGGGACAGCGGCGTTTGGCTCTCTAACCTTTTTATTGCCCGGCCCCTTCCCCCTCCCCTCCCCCCTTCCCCTCCAACCCTGATAGCTCCTTACCCTACCCGGCCACGTATCCGTCGTGAACTAGCTGAATTAAAAGACAGCAACCGAGCCAAGGGATCGGGAGGCATGGTGACTAAAATTTAAAAAGAAAAGAAAAACACACACGCTACACTTGGTTTTGAAGAGAGCAAAAACACAATTTGCACGTTCCAGCAACAGAATGAATTTCCATCACCCATGACTATGTTAGTCCAAGTGTCATAAATGTATGTTGGAAATATTTTGCTGAAATCACCATGCCGTTGACATGCTTCATGAACGTGAATATACTTGTAATGACATTTTTTTGTAACATAATTCTGGATTAAGGACGTTCTTACATCCCTCTAGGGAACGGAAGAAGAACTGGGCTATCCCACCGTGTGTTTATAGAACTTTTGCCCTCTTCACGGCCCAGTAGGAAGATTCGTTTATGTTGCTAGGGGCTTTGTAACTTCAAAAACGTCCACCTAAACATCACTGCAGAGTGGTGGCGCCAAAATATACCAGCTTCCCCCCCTTTGGGATGGACCAGTTCATTATGATTTTATCCTGCTCCCTGCAGAGGCTTAGTTTGAGAAACAAAAACGCCACCACAGCCGAAAAAGCAACGTTCACTGGACTGGGCAGAACACAATTATCTTTGATAAGATAACGGTTCCCCAAACAAGAATCGGTTCCCCAAACAAGAATCGTGACACGAAGACTGGCCTACATTCCATTCTGCACGATATACGTTTCAAACACAATAGTTTTCCCTCCAGTGCTGAGATGTGGCCATGGGAAATGGATAGAATGGGAAATGAATAGACTGCTGCACGTCAGTTATGTATAAATAGCAACACACGTGTTCGTCAAGACATGCACATGATGCTCCTGGTATGCGCGACAGTAAGTAATTTCGTATTTTACGCCCAGTTACTTACTTACATACCAGGAGTATGCGCGAGAGATGCAGACACACAGAAACAGGAGCGGAAAAGTAAACGTCGCCTGCCTTCAGCACCATTCAGTTGTGTCCAAGGTATGGAGTGCCGGGTGGATTCGGACAGAGCCCTCTAACTAATTTTAGGACACACTCCGGCATGATCTAAGCACAAGAACAACAGTTCCATCACCGTGGGCTCGACACGTCGCAGTCTCCTTTTTATGACCATATAAAGGATGTCGCCATGCTTCACGCATGTTCATCTTAGACCAAAATTCCCTATACAGTTTCTTCCTGGTCCCAGAATTTTTCTTGTGAGCATCCCGCCCATGGCACAACCACTGCTGCCTAACACAGGTTAAACATGGGGAACAAAAGCGAAAGATGACCTGAATGGCCCACATCAACACCTGCACTTACGTCGATGGCACTGGCACAACTATTACCCTGCCTTTCTGTCTCTGGCTCAACACTCGCTACAGTGGTGTCGTCTGTGGCAAAAAATGGTTGGACAAAACTGTTCCTGGCAAGAAATGTCTCGTCGAAATTCAAGAAAGGAAGAGACATTTTATGAACATAATCCCATCCACGTGCTTCAAACAGTTCTTTTATTGTTTGAGAGCAAAGAGAGCTCTCCTGTGGATGAGGAAGACATAAAAATAAAAATGGATGACCGTGTCGATACTTCACTCGCTTCGGGGGGAATTGACCTATTTGTTGACTTGTAGGAGGCGCAGCCTTGTCTCTGGGACCCAAAACGAAGTAGTAGTTAGTTGAATTACCCTGAGGGGGATGATTACAGTAGACTGACTTGACCTGACCTTTGGATCATGCTGTCTATTGCGCTTCTGCCGCAAATTCGGGCCGAAGATTGCATCTCATTATAAGCCAGTTAAGAACGAAGCATAGTTCGTCGAACTGTCCGAACCATGTTCGGCGAACTAAAAGTTCAGTTAAGAAACGAATTATAGTTCGTCGAACTGTCCGAAGTATGTTCAGCGAACAAACAGTTCGCCCACTTAAGAATGGGCTTAAGCCTCTACAGGGCCCCAGGATAAAATCATAATGAAATAGTCTGGTAATTATAATTATAATTATAGGCCATCCCAAAGGGAGAAGGGGGGAGGAACTGGTATATTTTGGCTCCACCGCTCTGCAGTGATGTTTGTAGACGTTTCTGAAGTTACAAAGCCCCTAGCAACATAAACGAACCTTCCTCAGTACTGGGCCGTGAAGAGGGCAAAAGTTCTATAAAGAAATGGTGGGAAAGCCCAGTTCCCTATATGGGTGTAAGAATGTTCTTAATCCACAATCATAATTTTTATTACAATAAAATGCAGTTACAAATACATTCACGTTAATGAACCATATCAACAGTATAATGAACTTTTCGGCAACATATTTCCAGCATATATTATGACAGTATAGCTTGGACTGATATAGTCATAGTCGATGGAAATTAATTCTGTTGAACGTTTGCAAGTTGTGTTGTTTTGTTTTGTTTTGTTTTTCATCTTCATAACCACATGTATCGCTTTATTTTTAGTAGTTAGCTAAGCCCCGCCCACTCCAGTGAGCATGCGTCCCAAACCCTTGAATCGGTTGCTGTGTTTAAATTAGTGAGAGGGCTCTGTCCGAATCCACCCGGCAGTCTATTCCTCGGATACAAGTGGTGCTGAAGGTAGGCGACTTTTTTCTCCGCTTCTGTTATTGCGTGTCTGCATCTCTCGCGCATACCATGAGCATGCATGTCTTGGCGAACACGTGTGTTACTATTTATACATAACTGACGTGCAGCAGCTCCGCCTTTTTCAGTCTCTTCCATTCAAATGTATTTCCCTTATTTTGCATGTAACATCACTGTCTTGTGGTATATTGAATACCGTGTTCATTAGATGCGATGGTAAGTTACTTCAGTGCTAATCTGTGGACTTTGTTATGCCATCTTTCTGAAGATAATTGAGTTAGAAATGGAGCGACGGGACATTCCGTACCTCTCTAACGTTTGAAACGCACTGGTTGTCCAACAGCTTCGCTCCTGTTGCCTCCACAAACTTCTCTTCCATCTGCAAGAAAACAACTTCAGCAATCCCTTTCAGTCAGCCTATCGAGCAGGACACAGCACTGAGACCGTTTTGTTACGTATTGTAAACGATATTCTCTCCGCTCTGGACAATGACAACATTTCTGTTCTTCTTTTGTTGGATCTTTCTGCCGCTTTTGACACTATTGACCACCAAATTCTACTCTCCCGCCTGAACCCTGTTTTTAGCATCCAGTCTACTGCACTCCAATGGTTTCAGTCATACCTCTCAGACAGATATCAGTCCACTTCAATCAATAACTCGTCTTCGTCACCATCACAGCTCATGTACGGTGTGCCTCAGGGCTCAGTACTGGGGCCCATTCTCTTCGTCCTGTACACTACGCCTCTCTCCGATATCATAGCTAACCACTCTCTAAACCATCAGCTTTTCGCAGATGACACACAGCTCCATAAATCCACTCCTCCCAATGAAGTGACCAACCTCACCGAAGAACTCAATGCATGCACAGATGATATAAAAACATGGATGACGGAAAATCAGCTCAAACTGAGCGACGACAAAACAGAAGCTCTTCTCTTTCCCTTTTCGTCTTCCTTGAAACCTACCGTTTCCCTCCCTGATTCGATTACTCTTGGCTCTCACAACATCCCCTTCTGTGATCCTGCCAGGAACCTTGGATTCATTCTTGACTCATCAATTGTCCATGAAGAACCACGTCATAAAAATCTGCCAAACTGCTTATTTCGAGCTTAAACGCATTAGTTCAATCCGCAGGTTTCTCACTGAAGACGCATCCAAGACTCTTGTTACTTCCTATATCCTCTCACGGCTTGACTACTGCAACTGTCTCCTCATGGGTACACCTAATTCTGTCATCCAACCTCTCCAGAAAATTCAGAACTCTGCTGCCAGACTTGTTCTCTTGGCACCCCGTCATCACCACTCAACACCTCTCCTGAAAAACTGCACTGGCTTCCCATTTCAGAACGTATTAAGTATAAAGTCGCTTGTATGTGTTTCAGTGCTGTAAGTGGTTCTGGTCTCTGAACTGCTGCATGTCTACACCCCGTCTCGTACACTACGCTCTTCTTCTGACACCCACATACTGAAAATCCAACAATACAAACGCAAGACACATGGCTTTCGCACCTTCTCTTGCTTTGGACCCCACATTTGGAATTCACTCCCACCAGACCTTAGACACTGCTCAACCCTATCATCTTTTAAAGCCAAACTGAAAACCATCCTCTTCTCACAGTATTTCCGTCCTAACCAATATCAGTACCCAATTTCTGCTACAGTCATTGTGTGTGTGTGTGTGTGTGGTGTGTGTGTGTGTGGTGTGTGTGTGTGTGTGTGTGTGTGTGTGTGTGTGTGTGTGTGTGTAGCTTTTTTCCTTTCTTTTCTTTTTGTATAAAACTTTATGTAAATTGTTTTGGTAGGACTATGCTCTACATGTGTATAGAATATCATATTCAGGTTAATATGTATCATGTGAGCGCTCAGGGCATTGATGAGCTCATGATAAATGTACATTATTATTATTTATGACGAGCAACAGTCACGACAAATAACAGTCATGACAAATAACAGTAACGACAAGCAAGAGGCATGACAAGTAACAGTCATGACAAGCAACAGGCAATTGCCTACGACAATTCACCGTTAACGTAGGCCGTCACTTTATGTTTCAAGAGAACTGGGGGAAAAGAAGTTGAACCGCAAAGGTATAAATTAGAAAGGTAGAATTCCTGACAGCAGAAGACGCACACGATGCCGTCATCATTCCCGACTACTAGGCTTCAAAGAAAAACTTTCATAGCGCCGGGTTCCTTGGGCGCTGGGTGCCTTCATTTCTGCGTCCGCGGTACCTACCATGTACCGAGTAGTCTAGTGTGCGACAAAATATGACAACATCTCTTGCAGCCATTGCGTTTTCCACTTGCCAAACAACGCCCTAGCAAGGTGGACACGGACGTCTGTTTTCTCTGGTGACTGCATATGATGCCGTCGGGTGCCGCTTTAGGATGCAAAGAGCAGACTCCTGTTGATGCGAGGGGTTATGGAGCACTAACTCGGTCCTCAGCATTGCAGTCGGCATGGTCCAGTCGTGCGCCGTGTCTGGCGAGCTCTTGTCTGACGCGGGGTGGGTGTGGGTTGAGGGGGGGGGACGTCTACGAGTGCCACAGGTCGTTAACTATACGGGACGTCTTTGTCTCAAAGCCAGCGCCCCACAGCGACAACATCCACAGTAATACTCAGTGACAACAGCCACACCACCAACAGTGACAACAGCATCGACAGTGACAACAGCTTCAACAGTGACAACAGCATCAACAGTGACAACAGCATCAACAGTGACAACATCGGCACCACCACCAGTGACAACAGCTTCAACAGTGATAACAGCGGCACCACTAACAGTGACAACAGCATCAACAGTGACAACGGCATGAACAGTGACAACAGCTTCAACAGTGACAATAGGTGGCACTGTGACTGCATTCACCGAGCTCCACTTTGGCTGTCCAATCTGGGACTGCGCAGCCAGCTTACAACCAACACATGACCGCACCAAGGATGTCATCGTTAACACCAACGGCCGACTAAAAGAGTCGTGTATACTGTTTTAAAGAAAGAAAGGGAAGAAGAAAAAAGCCACCGTGGAAACATTTAAAGCCTCCTAACATTCTTATCTGTATTCTCGCGGTTCCTTCCCGGCTGTTACGGCAGTGATTGCGGAGACTGAAGACTATGCAAACTGGAGACAGAACCGCGTTGTCAGACTTCTCAGTGTTGACAGTGAGATTAAACGAACACAAAAATAGCGGTCAGTTGCCAGATTTTCCAGCATTTCCAGCCCCACTTGACGGAGAAGTGGGAGAACTGGGCTGCATTAGGCCTACAGCTGAGCGGTCTTAGCTGATCCACAAACAACGGGAACCGTAAGCGAATCGGATCAAAGTCTGAAACAGCAAACTTACGATCAGACATTCGGTTTGGTTTAAGTCGTCAACATTTTGCGGTTGCTAATGAAAGCATCCGGACCAGATAACTCTGGAATTGTTATGCTCGTTTTTCGTTGTGCTGATGAGTGTTTTTATTATGATTATGATTATTATTATTATTATGTGTGTGTGTGTGTGTGTGTGTGTGTGTGTGTGTGTGTGTGTGTGTGTGTGTGTGTGTGTGTGTGTGTGTGTGTTGTGTTTCTTTATTTCTTTCTTGTGCGTACTTTCATTTTGATGGATCCTGGACAGTTAACTCCAAGCCAACGGTGATGGTGGTCAGGATGCAACACAGTTCGCCAGACCACAAGTAAACGGTGAAGGTGGTCAGGATGCAACACAGTTCGCCAGACCACAAGTAAACGGTGAAGGTGATCAGGATGCAACACAGTTCGCCAGACCACAAGTAAACGGTGAAGGTGGTCAGGATGCAACACAGTTCGCCAGACCACAAGTAAACGGTGAAGGTGGTCAGGATGCAACTCAGTTCGCCAGACCACAAGTAAACGGTGAAGGTGGTCAGGATGCAACACAGTTCGCCAGACCACAAGTAAACGGTGAAGGTGGTCAGGATGCAACTCAGTTCGCCAGACCACAAGTAAACGGTGAAGGTGGTCAGGATGCAACTCAGTTCGCCAGACCACAAGTAAACGGTGAAGGTGGTCAGGATGCAACACAGTTCGCCAGACCACAAGTAAACGGTGAAGGTGGTCAGGATGCAACACAGTTCGCCAGACCACAAGTAAACGGTGAAGGTGGTCAGGATGCAACACAGTTCGCCAGACCACAAGTAAAAACAAATGTTGGAAAAAAAGATCAAAACACGCAGAAGGTTCAGAAGAACCCTTATTTATGTTACACACTACAAAACATAGGCAGATTTTCAGTTGTTATGGCGTTCCCCGGCTGAACACTGAGGGTCACCCGGTCCACACAAATGTACATTCACAAATGCGTCCCATGTCTGCATGACCGTTCTTGCGTTTTTATTACTATTAACCAGCAGGATTTATCTCCATTTCTGGGGAGTGGATACTGTTATGCGACGAGTATCTCAAGGCTGAAGATGGCCGCCACATACTTGTGCAGCGCATAACAACATTTTAATGTAGCCTTGGTGTTCTTGCTGGTGTCCATGTGTTATGACACAGCCCGAACCATAGCGGGAAATGTTCACTGAAGACACCTTTTTCAAGCATCAAACAGACAGATCGCTGTCACTCAACTTTGTTTCATATTTTGTTTTCGAGGAAAAGGTTGATTCACTGCTGTTGCACATTGCTTTATGGTGGATGATGATGCGGGAAAAACGAGTCTGCGGAATGCCTGGTAGTAGGCGAAACATGCAAAGTTTTATTCTGACATACTCCAGGCTTGAAAGAAAACTCTGAATTCTCAGCAGAGGGGACCTGAAGCTATACAGGAGAGTGCCATGACAGCACGAGATGACGATGATCATCATCGCCATCGTCTCGATACCGATAGTGGTAATGACGCACGTGATCCAATGACGTGATGCACGATGGTGACAATGTCACACATGATCCAATGCTCTGCACGATGATGACAATGTCACACGTGATCCAATGCTCAGCACGATGATGACAATGTCACACGTGATCCAATGCTCTGCACGATGATGACAATGTCACACGTGATCCAATGCTCTGCACGATGATGACAATGTCACACGTGATCCAATGCTCAGCACGATGGTGACAATGTCACACGTGATCCAATGCTCAGCACGATGGTGACAATGTCACACGTGATCCAATGCTCTGCACGATGGTAACAATGTCACACGTGATCCAATGCTCAGCACGATGGTGACAATGTCACACGTGATCCAATACTCTGCACGGTGGTGACAATGTCACACGTGATCCAATGCTCAGCACGATGATGACAATGTCACACGTGATCCAATGCTCAGCACGATGGTGACAATGTCACACGTGATCCAATGCTCAGCACGATGGTGACAATGTCACACGTGATCCAATGCTCAGCACGATGGTGACAATGTCACACGTGATCCAATGCTCTGCACGATGGTAACAATGATAATAGAGACTACGAAAACTGACTTCCATAGCATCATCGTGCAATGCTCCTCCTCTTCGTCAGGTAGCTGATCGGAAAAAAATAACTTTCTTCGTGTTAGCAACGCGAACGCATGTGGGTATAATGCACGAGAGCAAGAGCTACTACTAATAATTGTTACTGCTGGTGAGGAGGGGCGGAAGGGCGACGAGGGTGTGGAAATGGGCTCCCATAGCATCACCCTCTTCTCTGTTGATCACCGCGTTGTGAAAATTTTTACTGCAACTCAGTCATGACACTTGACGGACGTTGCAAGACAGTGAGACCTGCTGTACCCAGCGGTGACAATGTTTTATGGTCCCCCTTGGGAAGTATGGCACTAACTGCGCCTGGCTTAGTCTCCTTCATTTCACTGGCTATTTCCCTAATTAAGTGACCAGCACGGCGGGTGCCAAAGCGTTCAGCGCCGTTTGACGCATCGTATGGTATAGTGCGTCGTAGCCTGTGGCCATGCCAAGTCATCTTAAAGCAAAATGGATCTGCAGAGAACGGCCAATCACCATTAGCGCTACCTCTAGTTGCAGAGTGTGTGAAATTTGTCTCATCCTGCGTATCTTTTCCTGACCTGTCTTCGTGGTGACCTGTTCTCTATGCGCTTGTCACCAACTAACTTGTACACGTTGTTCCCCGCAAAGCCTTCATGATCAGTGACGGAATGCAGTACTGTGATGATTTACGGAATGCACTGCTGTGTTAACTGATGGAATGCACCACTCTGATGACTGATGGAATGCACTACTGTGTTAACTGATGGAATGCACCACTCTGATGACTGATGGAATGCACTACTGGTTAACTGATGGAATGCACCACTCTGATGACTGATAGAATGCACCACTCTGATGACTGATAGAATGCACTACTGTGTTAACTGATGGAATGCACCACTCTGATGACTGATAGAATGCACCACTCTGATGACTGATGGAATGCACTACTGTGTTAACTGATGGAATGCACCACTCTGATGACTGATAGAATGCACCACTCTGATGACTGATGGAATGCACTACTGTGTTAATTGATGGAATGCACCACTCTGATGACTGATAGAATGCACCACACTGATGACTGATGGAATGCACTACTGTGATGACTAACGGAATGCACTACTGTGATGACTGATGGAATGCACGATGATTTGAATCTGATTCCAGCATGCAAATGAATGAAATTCACCTCGTTTGATTGCAGCTGATATTTGGTTTAAACAAAATTTATTCCATATATTTTCGTAACAATTCATGAATAACAGAACAGCTGGGCAGCTGAGATTTCTCGTCATCAATAAACTTGCACCGTTCCTTTTTTCCTTTTGTTTTTAGTTTTTGTAGATGGTGTTGAAAGTTTTGTTTTTAGCTCGTGGTGTCAACAAAGCGGCCACTCTTCGGGTTTTTCGCGCGGAATATTATTTTTGACGTTCTGATTGGGCACTCCCAACTCTGTAATTCAACCGATGCAGAAAGTCCAAAATACTGCTGCACGCCTCATTCTCAGAGCACTACGCCATCAAAACTGCACACCTTTCCTACAGCAACTCCACTGGCTCTCAATTTCTGAACGAATAAAATACGAAATTGCTTGCATGTGTTACAACGCAATGATAGGTTCCGCACCCTCTTATCCTTCTGATCTACTTCACCTTTACAGTCCTTCCGGCTCTCTCCGCTCTTCATTAGACACACGCATGCTCAAACTCCAACGCTTCAACCGCAAAACCCATGGCTTTCGCACTTTCTCACACTTTGGCCCACACATCTGGAACAATCTCCCCCAAGACATCAGGCACTCTGCTACTTTCTCTTCCTTCAAAAGCAAACTCAAAACATTTCTCTTCTCAGAATATTTCAGCTAAGCAACATTGTCCATCACCCCTATCAGCCTGTACAGTGTGTGTGTGTGTGTGTGTGTGTGTGTGTGTGTGTGTGTGTGTTTTGCATAGTTACGCTTGAACCCATGTCTACATCATGTGTTGGCTTTTTTTTTTAAATCTATTTTTATTGCTGATAACATTTCCATCTCGATGTACATTTTGTGTGTTAATAATATGCTTGTTCAGCGCTTTGAGCCGCAGGGTAGGCGCTTTACAAATTTCCATTATTATTATTATTGGCTGAAGCTGCAGGCTAGTTGGCAGCCCGAAACCTCTGCAGTATGTCCATATGATGGCATCGCCCCCACGTAAGCCAGTTAGGTCAAGCGGTAAGGCTGGTAAACAGACGGACCTCGGTTTGATTCAGCTTTGGCTCTCCTCTCTTCAACAGTTGTGATTATCAAGACAATGGTTTACACCGCTGCCCACTTTAAGCAGAATCATTCTGGTGGTGACAGTTTAGCTATATGTATTGAACAGTCTGACCCTTTCTCCACCTCCTGGGATCTCGGTCCCCGCCAGAGCCTCTCCGGAAACAACTGGGCGTGCAACAGCAGCATCGTGCAACAACAGCATCGTCCCACACGCATCTCGGTGAGGGTTGATCAGTGCAGGACCCAGCACCGCCAAGCCACCAGACGCTCAGAGTTAGCCTACTGGAAGGTGCATACTTCATCAATCTTGGCCACTGTCTGCGGCGGTGAGCAATCGGGCCCTAACAAGCATAGATCATCGTCCGTAAAATGCCTTCCTCTAAGGGGAAGACGAGTTCATTTTTACCACTGCTAGTTAGGACAAAAGCAAGAAGGGCAAACAAACAAGAGCGGAGAAGAAGAATCGCGTGTTGAGGAAAGTGTTACGTCGGGCGAAAAGCCAATAAATAAATAAAAAAAGCAGAGTTTGTGCACATCAACGGCGCAGTGCACACGCACACGCAAGCATTAAATATACTCACAAGTCAAGTTAATGCTGTCTCGCAGAAGACGGTCGCTTCACCGTTTGTCCCTTAATCGTGCCAAGACACTCACGCCGCCATCCGTCAAATCCAGTCGCCGGTTAATGCTCTCCCGTGGGAGATTGTAGTGTCGCCCTAAGTTTAACAGCGCCAGCACAACCAAGCATAAATCAAACACACTCGGCATAAAATGCACTCGCCAGTTAATGCTCTCCCCCAGGATTCTGTAGCTTCACCATGTGTCCTTAGCAAGCCACTCACGGCCCAGCAAAGGAAAGAAACACAATCGCCAGTCTCACCCAGGACACACAGTAGCTTCACCATAATTGTGTCTCTAGCAGGCCGTTCACGGCCCAGCAAAAGAAACAAAAACACTCGACACGTGATGTTTACCACCAGGATGCTGTAGCTGCATCGTGTGTCCTTAGCAAGCCACTCACGACACAATAAAAGAAACAAAAGCGCTCGCCAGTCTCGCTCAAAAATCTGTAGCTTCACCATGTGCAAGACACACACCCCCCCCAGACTTGGGAGCGGAGATAGCTCAATCGTTAGAGCGCCGGACTCGTGATCGAAAGGTTCGAATCCCGGCAGGAGCGGCAGGAAACGTTTCCTCTCCGGGGTCAGTTTTCTATTCTGACTCCTCTTTTCGGTATTTGTTCCACCCCCGTGTTACCGCAGTAGCACGTAAACGATCCCGGTCGTTCTGCAGGTTACAGCTAAGCATATACGTGGCTTCGAATGAAGTGACACTGTAAACTGGTGCATGGTTGTATGGTGTACATAGAACGTGCGCCCAGACGGCAGCAGTTTCACGTGGCACAAGCAAGGCAACAACCAAATATAAGCAGTCAGCACACCACTTCGGCTATATCTAAATATTGGCTACATCGTTAATAATGGCTGCATCGTTAGTATTGGCTATATCTTTAGTAATATATATAATATATATATATATATATATATATATATATATATATAATCACACTGTGTAAAGCGGCAATGAATCTGCCCTTAGAGATTTATTGATTCCTGACACTGAACACCCAGCCAAAAGAAGAAGGAGAAACACACACACACACACACACACACACACACACACACACACACACACACACACACACAAAAGCAACTGAAATGCCATGTCTTCCGCTATCTTCCACCGCCGCAAGTCCCCGTTTATTATGTGTTGTGAATTGTGTGCAGTGTATACACTCCTGTGCGCGGGTGCCTGTGAATGCGTGTATGCGCGTAAAATAGTCCCTCTGGACAAGAATTTATGCTGCGTAAATACTTTAAGATTACTTACTCCATGGCTTAACACTTGAAACGGTTAATAATGTGAGTTCTCTGTTTATAGAAGGGATTACCCGTCGTGGACCTAACAATGAGTGAAAACATGGTGGAGTGAGTGAGTGACAGACAGCGAAAAAGCGGAGAGGAAGCCGTGCGACCCACTCACATCCAGTGGCCGTCGTGACAATGGAGCCCGCGGGGGACGGGCAAATAGAAGCGTCGACCAGAAGGCAGCAGAGGAAACAAGGAAAACAGACAGCTTCTCTCCCACAAAGGCCCCTGGCCGCTCAAATGCAATCACCACCTTTGACGACTGGGAGAAACGCTCCTCTCTAAACATAGCGAGGGAAATGCAGCAAATCTGCTTAGCGACTTAATTTATTTGTCTGCACGGCAGTATTGCATCATTCCAGGGAACCGCTTTCCCCAATGTCTCTCTTGCGTGCAAACTGCGCTAAAACCGGAATTTCTCGTATTCTTTTCTCGCTCAATTCTTACACACTTTGTCGTGCGTACACGTACACAAAGCCAGACAGTTGCCCTGTCCAGATTAGCAGTCTGTCCCGCACGCTTCGCCCCCCTTCTGAATACTCCAGATCCAACAATACAAACGCAAACGCTCTTTTTCCCACTTTGGACCTTATGTATGAACCCCCCCCCCCCCCCCACCCTCCTTTTATCTCAGGCATTGTTCAACTCTTTCGTCCTTCAACACAAAGTTAAAAACCTTCCTCGTTTGAATTGAACACTTTTATCTAGCGCTGTTCTCTCTCATTGCGCTCTTGTCGCGCGTGATTCTGAATGAGTGAGACCGTTCAGATTCTTTATTCACCAGGTTTAACAATAAAGAAAGTGGCCTGAAAAGCAGTAAGCTTACTACAAACATAAGCAAATAGCAACACTGACATACATCAACTAATATAATTAAACGTATACACCCATCCACACCAATACCGACAGCAATACACACGCGCGCACTTGCGCGCTGTGTATGCACGCACGCACGCATGCACCCACCCACCCACACACACACACACCACACACACACACACACACACACACACACACACACACACACACACATTTATAATTGATTCTGCAATTTGTAAAATGTTGTCCCACGTCTAAGACAAAGCGAAGTAAAAGTTAAACACACATGTATACACACACACACGCACGCACACACACTCACGCGCCCGGACACACGCGCACACACTTTTCAATAACGTTCCATTTCATAACTTACTGTCCAACTTTCAAGAGAAGGCGGAGTAAAAGTTTAACACGCACGCACGCACGCACGCACACACACACACACAGTGCAGAGTTTTTGCTGGCTGATGATGTCATCAGCGAAGTGTTGACTTTGACGCCAAGTCCCACAGGTCTATAGCCTGATTTGGCCCTACGACCACGACGGCCTGTTGTCGTCCCTGCAGAAAATAACTGATCCAAGCGCTAATCCTTCCTGAGATGTTGTAGTGCTGTAGTTTACGGATCACGAAGCTGTAGCTCTCGCTTTCGCCACAACAAATGACTAGATCTGCCCGCTTGAATTGATGGTGCACGTTTTCTTGACCACGTCTCCACATGTATCACCTATTTCGCTCACACAGCATAATTATTTGATCAGCTCCTTTGTTTTAATGGGGGGGGGGGGGTTGTCCGCGGAGAAACAATGGGGCTGTAATGCGGTGCAATTTGAGGACCGTTTGGATGGTTGATGCGTGGCCTGCTATATCCCAGACTGCGGTGGCAATATGATGAAAAAATGAATTGCTAAAACAGAGATTCCAGTTCTAAATCCAGCTCGGAGTCAGCGGCACAGGCCATCGCAGATTTGTAAGTAGGTAGTCATTTTGTATTTAAAGCCCAGCGTTCAAATGACAAAGAGGAAAACTAAAGCTCAGTGAACCCGGAGAAGACCGCTTATAATTATTGAAAATGCTCGCAATGCTACAAATCGGACGAATATGCAAAAGCTATATTCGGACCTGCTTCAGCCTTAAGAGAAAGTAGCTTTGATACCTCCGGATTCTCAGCAGAGAGGACCTTAGTTTCTGTGCTCGCTTTACCACATCGCAGAAAGTATGTAATTGGCTTTTAACCGTCACAAAACCGAAGAGGCGGTAACGTTCATTAACCTACCGTTCAACGGCAACTAGTAACTAGGTCTGAGTGGACAGCCTTCAGGTCCTGTTAGAGACCACGTGAACCGAATTAACAGTATTACCGAGAAAGTGCTATCCATGCACCGGTAATTCTGTCACCAGCCAGATGCTCTCAGTAATATACGGACACTAACAACAGCCATGTTCCGAGCTCAGAAGCTGTGTGAAAGTCGAGGTGGCCGTCCTGGGCTCCCGTCCCTAATAAACCTACGGCTTCTGTGGACGTAAAGCAGCACTCAACCAGCTATGTTCCCTTTCCAAGGCGCTGAGGGCCCTTGGTCTGAATCTTTGACCGCAAAAAACGTTCCTTGAACACGGAACTATGATTCCTTGCATGTGTGTGACCATTTCTGTCATGACTGTTAAGTGACACTTCCTCTTGTGTGTGTGTGTGTGTGTGTGTGTGTGTGTGTGTGTGTGTGTGTGTGTGTGTGTGTGTGTGTGTGTGTGTGTGTGTGTGTGTGTGTGTGTGTGTGTGTGTGTTGTTGTTGTTGTTGTTGTTGTTGTTGTTGTTGTTGTTCTTCTTCTTCTTCTTCTTCTTCTTCTTCTTCTTCTTCTTCTTCTTCTTCTTCTTCTTCTTTTTTGTTGTTTTGTTTTGGTTTTGCTTATAATTATTGAAAATGCTCCCAATGACAATGCTTGCAAGAGAGAGAGAGACAGAGACAGAGACAAAGAAAAGGAGAGACAGTGCTTTTCAAACTTATTTTTCCCGGAAATGGAAAAGATTTAAATAAGGTAGTAAGTCGGACAATGACATCTGTGCTAGCTTATGTTGACATCACATTTTGTAAAGGTGCCATATTGATGCAGTAGTGAGAATAATTCCATTTCAGTTCCTGAATGTCGCATTTAAAATTAAAATTGTCAAAACTTGACTTCTTTGTAAAACAGGGTATGGTCGTAGTGCGTTTGAATGAAAGTATTCAAAGACGAATCAACGAACAAAAGGATTTAATTTCCGTTCAGAAGACGTCCCACGAACACAACAAGGGCCTGACTCACCTGCGGCAACTCTCATCGGGCATACAAGTAAGTACAAAGCACATTTGTGGGGGAGGGGTGGCGAGAGACAGAGAGGGGGGCTGTGTGGATGTGTGTTTGTTTGTGTGGAGGGGGGACGGCTGTGTGTGTGTGTGTGTGTGTGTGTGTGTGTGTGTGTGTGTGTGTGTGTGTGTGTGTGTGTGTGTGTGTGTGTGTGTGTGTGTGCGGCGCGCGCGCGCGCGCTGTCTGAAGTAAAACAGATCTTACACACAGAGACTGTTTTCTATCTTATTTGTCTTCCTCACGTTATTACATTCAACAACTAATAACGACGTCACCCTGCTCTATACATAACAGTAATATAATAGTATTGTACACGAAATAGACAGCTGCAGCCAAAGCGCAAACTGAATTTTGAAATTCTTTATACAGAGAGATAACGAAAGCGCCTGTAAACTCAATTTACAATCGTATGTTTGAAATGAGAAAATGAAGACCTGATATTTCAGTTTTATGACTCCATAAATTGCGGACGGGGAGATCAGTGACGACAACAATAACGACACTTCACTGCCACCATGTACGCAAACTGCACATTAGCAACATACCTTAATGTCATTAAAGTAATCGTTACAGAGATACAGTTACAAAGTATTAAAGGTCACAGGCCCAGGGGCAGCAACATTCATCCCCCATCACTAAGATCATAATCATTATCATTAAACCAATTAGGACAGTGCAAAAGTAAGTAAACATGGTGCTTAACGTCCACAGAAGTCGTAAGGCTTATTAGGGACGGTTGACAGTGCAAAGTAATGGACACGCTATTATACGCCCCGATAATTTAAAGTTATAGTCGAGTGGGCACGCGCGCGCGTGGGGAGTGGGGGGGGGGGGGGGGGGGGGTCATATGTGTGTGTGTGTGTGGGGGTCGGGGGACGGCGTGGGGGCGGCGTTCTCTTCCTAAGTCCTTGCCTAAACAATGGGTCAAAACACATACCGCCTGAACAGTGGGTCAAAACACATACCGCCTGAACAATGGGTCAAAATACATACCGCCTGAACAGTGGGTCAAAACACATACCGCCTGAACAGTGGGTCAAAATACATACCGCCTGAACAGTGGGTCAAAACACATACGGCCTAAACAATGGGTCAAAACACATACCGCCTGAACAGTGGGTCAAAACACATACCGCCTGAACCGTGGGTCAAAACACATACCGCCTGAACAGTGGGTCAAAACACACCGCTTGAACAGTGAGTCAAAACACACATCGCTTCACCAGTGTAGTCAAAACACACATTGCTTCTTCGCTCGATTCTAATGTCTACTCCTTGATCGTCAACTTCTACCGTACCTATTATTTCTTCCCTGTCTGCGAGGACAAACGAGTCCTTAACAGTTTCCCGAATCTGTTGTTTGTTCCCTGACTGCGAAGACAACGGAGTTTTCTCTCAGAAGCCCCGTTCTGGTTGTTGTCACCTCACGCCCTGACAACCACGTGGTGACAACCTAAATTCCAGTAATATAAGTCTGTATGCGTTCTCTCTCTCTCTCTCTCTCTCTCTCTCTCTCTCTCTCTCTCCCTCTGCCCCCCTTCCTCCTCTCTCTCTCTCAATGGCCTCGACAATACGTTCCTCTCCCTACTCTTCTGTATCTTAGTTACCTTCTCTTTTCTTCTGCTGTCGTCTCTCTCCGCTTTGTTCTGTTCTGTTTGTGCTCGTTGTGTCTGCGTGCGTGTGTGTGTCGTCGTGGGGTGTGGTGTGCGTGCGTGCGTGGGGCGTGCGTGCGTGTGTGGTGTGGTGTGTGTGTGTGTGGTGTGTGAGTGTGTGTCTGATTTATATGTGCCATACAATACTTCAGGCGTACTCACCACAGTTTGTCAGTGACCCGAAAGGTGAGCTTGCAAGGTCTCTCTTCCGGACATGTGCAGGGCTGCTGCAGCGTGTGGCTCAATGTTCCCACAGAACATACCGAATTTGCTGCACTGCATGTCGCCGACTGCCAGAAGACAAACAGCAAATTTGTCAGAGAGAGAGAGAGAGAGAGAGAGACACACACACACACACACACACACACACACACACACACACACACACACACACACACACACACACACACACACACACACACACACACACACACACACACACACACACACACACACACAGAGAGACAGAGACAGACAGACAGAGACAGAGACGTCACTGTGACAAACAAGACGACAGCAAAAGAATGTAGAAAGAGGAAGGTAACTAAGATACAGAAGGGAGTGAGGGAGAGAGAGGGGGGGGGGAATGTTTTGGTTCTGAGGCCCTCATTGAGAGAGAGAGAGAGAGAGAGAGAGAGAGAGAGAGAGAGAGAGAGAGAGAGAGAGAGAGAGAGAGAGAGAGAGAGTTCTTTATTTAGGAGGTTGATAGATAAGCATGTAAGCTTTTTTACATCCAGCCCTGGCCCAAACAAGCGACTAGTCTAGATCTAATTATACATATGCGCATTTTCTAAGCTACGACACACCGGTACACACATGGAATAAATGAAGTTTAGACATCAAACATAACAGGAGACAGGGGAATAGGGGTGGATATATCGGGCTTTGAAATCATCAGTAGCAAACATTATTGGCGGTGAATGCGCGAAGAATGGGAAACGCAATAAGGTAGAACATTGCAGACGGTAGCCAGAAGAACGAGGGACTTGGAAACAACAGGCCATTCTCGAAACAAAATCAAACAGAAATGATAATAAGTGAAATGAAACAACAAGCCATTCAAGAAACTAAAACCGAGAGTCGTTCATGGTACTAACTGCAACAACAAGCCATTCACTAAACTAACTGAAACTCAAAGTCGTTGAACTAACAAAAACACAAAATCCTTCATGATTCTAACTGAAACAGAAAGTCAATCGTGATAATAACTCAAACAATAATTAGCCATTCATGAAACTAAATAAAAATAAAGTCGTTCATCACAGGCTACTGAATGAAACAGAAAATCGCTGGCAATACAATTCAATTCAGTTCATAAAACTTTAATCAACAAGGGGCAATTTTGTTGTGGTCATGGCTGGCTCGTAAAGAAAAACACACACACACATAAAGTTAAGAGAACAATACAACAAACACAACACCACCAACAAAAGAGTCTTACTTTAACCATAGTATAGTTATAAATATAGAACAATTGTGACTTCATCATAAAATAGTAATGAAGTTAAGATCACATACTTGTAAAACAATTAATTAAAGTATCACACACATCAATTAAAACAGTATCTCACACACACACACACACACACACACACACACACACACACACACACACACACACACACACACACACTATATATATATATACACCTGGCACATCATCACAAATACACACCACACACACACACACACACACACACACACACACACACACACACACACACACACACACACACACACACACACACACACACACACACACACACACACACACCCATCACATCACACACACACCACACAACACACACACACACACACACACACACACACACACACCACACACACACACACAGCACACACTGGCACAGTCACACACACACACACACACACACACACACACACACACACACACACACACACACACACACACACACACACACACACACACACACATATAACACACACACACACGTGGCACAGTCACACACACACCATCACACACACACACACACACACACACACACACACACACACACACACACACACACACACACACACACACACACACACACACACACACACACCACACACACACCGTGGCACAGTCACAACACACACACACACACACACACACACACACACACACACACACACACACACACACACACACACACACACACACACACACACACACACACACACACGTGGCACAGCACCACACACACACACACGCACACCATCACACACACACACACACACACACACACACACACACACACACACACACACACACACACACACACACACACACACACACACACACACACACACACACACACACACACACACTTCATGTATACATGTACACTTCAGGTGTTGTTTAAAAGGCATACTGCGACTGGCGTAAAAGAGTTCTTAAATCTATTTGTCTTACAGATGGGGCATCTAAGACGACGACCTGATGGGAGAGTAGTAAATTCCTGGTTTAAAATATGGTCCTTCTTCGTTAAAATAGAGCGGGCTTTCCGTAAGATCTGCTGTTCACAGAAAAGAGTCAGGTCTCTCTGGGGCACTGCAGTTATCTTGGAGGCGACACGGACAGTTCTTTGCAGGCTGTTCCTGTTCTTCACTCCCAAGCTGTGAAACCAGCAGATGAAAGAGAATGACAGAACACTCTCAAAAAAGGATTTGTAAAAAAGAGTTAAAATCTTTTGGTCAACAGTAAGTAAGTAAGTTGGTGTTTTACGCCCAGTCAACCGGTACGTTTGGTCAACAGAGAAATAATTTAGCTTTCGCAAAACACACAGCCGCCGTTGCCCCTTCTTTACAATTTCTTCAGTGTTGTCGTCCCATTTCAGCTTGTCGTCAAAAATGGTGCCAAGGTACTGACTGAAAACGGAATGTCATTCATAATACTAATTAAAAGAGAACGTCGTTCACAATAACAAGCGAAGTAAACGGTCGTCACTTACTAAGAAGAAAAGGAAGTGGCTGAGATCAGGTGAAAGACTCGTGACGTTGCATTGAACGTGAGAGGAAACCTGGTGCGATCGCGTAACAACGTCCCCAAGAGTGCAGGTGCACGCCACTACTAGTGACTGGCGCTGCTATCGCTATAGCTGTCACTGAAATATTCACATCTCCCTGCCCCCCACTTTGTCACGCCTGGACTTCCGCGACGAGGTGGCGTGAAAAGGCGCGCTGAGATCAGAAAAGCGTGGCATAAAGATCGTCTGGGCCGATGTGGACATGGTCTCATAAATAAAAAGATAAGTAAACTCACACACACACACACACACACACACACAGACACCACACACACATCACTCGCACACGCGTCTTTTTCCTTCTCGCGGCCACCGGCGCCGTCCCCCCCCCCCCCCCCATTCTGAATTGTTCATTTTGTGGTTTAAACCCGGCTCAGGTGTGTTTTCTATCGTGTACCCTAGCTTGGCTCGGCGGTGTAGCTTACTGGTGCTATCATCTCACGCGAGCTGCTACGCACCAGTCATTTTGGCGTTTGAGTCGGCTTACCTACGAGAAAACAATCCTTCGGGCTTCAGGAATTGTAAGGAGATATGTGACCTTACCTTCCGAAATGAGTGACATTGGTACTGTTTGTCATTTGGGATTATTTATATCACAGTAGGGAAAACAAAATTATCTTTAAAATGATGCAAAATTGATCGAATTCGGTTCCCTGGTCTTGTCATTATAACAATTCAAAGACGCAATTACCACATTTCTCATTCTCAGAAATCCTCAGAAGACTATCAAAACGATCTGTCACCTCAGCAAAAAAAGAAACGGAGACACGTCGCCTTTATCAACGGTATGCCTGTTTTGAGAGAAAAAAGTATGTGGTGATTTACAAATAGATTTGTCTAGTAACGCAGCTGTAGGGCGTTTCTTATCAATCATCAACACAAAGTCAATCCAGTGACAGTGCTTTTTTTCTTTCATTACATTAATTCCCGCTGACCTGTTTTGTCGAGGACATAAATTATTTTAGCGTAATCGTTGCACGTGGTTTTAATGTCTATCGTTGAATGGATGCCTTGCTTGATTGCTCGCTAACCTGCGTATCACGAGTTTGCCCATGAAACGGGTCAACTTGACATCATGAACGGGGAGGTCACAGCACGTCTAGAAATGCACGCACTATTCTGGGCAAATATCAGCAGCGTTCCACAGTGTAGCACTTCCAGTTGGTGGGACCGCGGTGGAGTAGGGGCCTATCGCGGACGCAGAGGTTAACTCTTTCACTGCCAGGCTTGCCACATTGCCGCTTGAAAACGACTAAGAACGTACGAAATCTGAAATCCTTATTCCTTTTTATTTTAGCATAAGAAAGTAGTTGTTTCAAAAGGTGCACAGTACTGAAAATAGATTTGTTATAAGACCGGAAAACGCTCTCCATGCAGGCGTGTTTTAAAACTTTTTAGCCGGAAATTTTATAGATTGTGGCAGTGAAGGGGTTAAGGTCCCTCCACTGAAAACCCGGAGCTACCTAAAGTTCCATCTTCCAAGCTTGGGTCAAATATAGATTTACAAGCTGTGCCTCCCGCCAAGAATTCCACCTTTCTAATTTCTGCCTTTATGGCTCATTCGACTTCACTTCTTTTCCACTTTTCTTCCCACAACGTGACGTTTTTACACAGTGAACAACAAGGCTGCCTGATATTTGTGATCTTATTACGGGTGTTTTGTCCCGGTACGACCTTTGTGGTTGACCGAGTGTCAAATATGGAGGAAACCATATGATCAGAATACAGACCGAGGTCCCCCGTGAAAAAAGAATTACAAATGCACGTCAAGAATCGGTACATAATGGACACACTGAAAAATCCAGCATGCACTACTAAAACATATGAGAGCAGTGAATCTGCTCCACGGCGGAGAGCAGTGCTACATCAAAGCGATAAACCAATCAGTCAGTCAGCCAGCCACGTTCTAACTTTTGCCTAGCTACCGCAATGTGGGGGGGGGGGGGGGGGGGGGGGGAGGGGGGTGTGTGGTGTGTGTGTGTGTGAGTGGGGGGAGGGGGAGGCTTGTGTGTGTGTGTGTGTCTGCGCGCGCGCGCGCGCGGGAGCGACTATGTATGTATGTATGTGAGTGTGGGTGCGCGCGAGCCCGCACGCACTTATCGGATACGATCTGCAGGAAGGTTTTTGTTGTATCTATTATTTAGCGAGAGTGCCGGTACATTATCACTCCCTTATGGCTTTTGATTGGGTCTGTTGTGCGCTTTTGTGTGATTATCTGTAGTGTTTGTGAACGCGCTCAGGGCTTTTACGCTGACGGTTCGGCGCATTTGAGATTTTCAATCTTGTCAGTGTCATCATTGTCCTCAGCGGCTTGTTAACACTCCAAGTGGGACACGCGATGTATAGCGGCACCTTCAGTCAGAACCACTGTGGCTGTGGAGCACGCCTACGACAGCAAACAGCAGGAGATAAGAGAGTTGCGTGATGTTCTTATCGGGAGATGTGCAGCCAAGCAATAGAAAAACAAGCGTTAAAAAAGTGGCGTTTCTGTAGGAGTCCGGTTTCTATTGTCTACAGACAACTCTGGAAGACTATCACTACGGCATGTGCGGTCACATAACCCGCTCTTCGTTGCCACGGACGTCCGCCACTCTCTGATGAACATTATGCATATTTCATACCAAAAATATACATATTATGCGGATACCGGTGTAAGCTGATGCTATTGCCGGTCTACGGATCAATACATTGTGCCGCTCTTGTTAAAATAAGCATATCAATAAATGAAAAGAAATACAGAAAAGAAAAGAAATGCAAAATTTGATTTAAATCTCTCTCTCTCTCTCTCTCTCTCTCTCTCTCTCTCTCTCTCCTCCTCTCTCTCTTCTCTCTCTCTCTCTCTCTCTCTCTCTCTCTTATCTCTCTCTCTCTCAAAACAAACTGAAACAACTATAGCATGATTATTATGATGATTGCCTGGCTGTCGCTGTTATCAGTTCTTTGGCAGCTTGTTATTTGCAATGAGGACACAGTAAAGCAAATAGCGAAATTCCAATGGTTAAAACTACAATTTGTCTTGTCCGTACTAAAATAACGCTGAGTTTTAAATTCCTCATAAACACCTGGTTAGAACTTCAAACAGTCTTGTTTATAATGAAATTAACTGTTCGAAATTGTTAGAATCATGAATCATGATGTTCAATATGAAATGACACTGACAATTAAAACTCCTCAGAACTACGTGTTTGTTATTCATAATGAACCAATATTAACAATCAAAACAAAATTAAACTTGAAATGTTATTCACTATGAAACAATACTAACAAGCAAAATTAGTTAGAACTAGTGTTATCTTAGACCTAAAGAAACAATGCTGACATTTTAAATTAACTGATAGTTACTAGTTACCTTGTTGCTAATTTTCTTTTAGTAATAAATGGAGCTGATTGGACTTTTGATTGTTTGAAAGCTTCATGTTCCTGCATTGTGTTTCGCCCTAATATGTCCCATTTGTCACTAGGTCGCATCATTTACGCACCGGTATCATTAGTCATTATGTCGCATCGTTTACCCACTGACGTCATCAGTGTACCATCCGGCATTTACTGACTGGTTGGTCGATACTAGTCTAGTCTGCACTATGCTGAAACTCAGACCTGCAGACCAGCTATAAAAGTGACTAGTTGTTCGTTCTGCTTAACCCCAACAAGAGCTCATGTTCTTACCATGACGAACAACGACTGGAGACAAGCAATGGCTTGTGGAAGCCATATGGGCTGGTTGAAAAAGGGGGGCAGGAGAGAAGTTCCAGTTGGTGGCGCGGCCCGTACCAATACCGGTTTGGATGACCGCGGCGCAGCGCCCGCAAGTTTAATGCGAACAAACACGTGTCCCGTTTGCCCTTCCACCTCGTCTCTATCAGGGATCACCTTCATTAATGGCTTTTGCCAGATTAAGCAAACATTTACAGACAACTTTTGCCTGGCAGGGACGTGAGGCTATTGCCAATTGTAATTTTCCATCATGATGTCAAACTTCATAATTATTGTCAACAGTGCTGGCTGATCCGGTTTCCTGGAACAGCGAGAGCGAAGCTTGGAGGTGGAGGGCAAATACATTTAATATCAGATGAGTATAAACAAGGATGATAACGATGTTGATGAAACACTCAGATCCTTCCCACTGATAAAGGTGAAACGGGGCTTATCAGTACTGTCTTTGCCTATGGGTAGTGCCCCCAGCCTCCCTCTGTCTCTGCCTCTGTCTCTCTGTCTGTCTCTCTCTGTGTCGGTCTGTCGGTCTCTGTCTCTCTGTCTGTTTGTCTCTCTCTCTCTCTCTCTCTCTCTCTCTCTCCTCTCTCTCCTCTCTCTCTCTCTCTCTCTCTCTCTCTCTCTCTCTCTCTCTCTCTGTCTGTCTGTCTGTCTGTCTGTCTGTCTTCTCTCTCTCTCTCTCTCTCTCTCTCTCTCTCTCTCTCTGGCTGTTAGGTCTAAATGGACCTAACGCTACTATCCTTGAGTATTAAAGTTCTCTCTCTCTCTCTCTCTCTCTCTCTCTCTCTCTCTCTCTCTCTCTCTCTCTCTCTCTCTCTCTCTCTCTCTCTCTCTCTTAATAAAAAAATTCGTTCGTTAATTCGTTCGTTCTCTGCTAAAATGTGTGCGTCTAGGTTTAATACCAAGGACATGATACAGGCGGTCGTGCGCTTGTAAATCGGTGGAGGTTTGTCTGCCCCCACCTCTCTCTCTCTCTCTCTCTCTCTCTCTCTCTCTCTCTCTCTCTCTCTCTCTCTCTCTCTCTCTCTCTCTCTCTCTCTCTGTAGTTTTATATGCCTCGAGGGTATTTTCGGCGTGAACACAGTGTTAATGTGAAATGGGGCGAAGCAGGCAATAAATGCACGCGCTTCGTTGATAAAACTTCGCAAGCATACTGCAGCACTACGGTGCATCGGGAGTAACGACCCAGTTTTATGAGTCCCAGAATTACTTTCCACCCCCCAACACCATCCCCACCCTGTCTTAGTGTGGCGTAAAATTCAAAACGGTTAAGTCGTTGCTCTGACGTCCGTGAACGAGGTGGCAGTATTTTGCGGTCGTATTTGTGTCTGTTTGGATAATATGTCATCGGCGTAAAACAGTGTGCCGCTCCGTTCCTCGTCTACGGAAATGGAATTCTGATGTGTTTACCGACAAACTGATTGCGATAAAAGAAATTTACATAATTATGATTCTGAATTCATGCATGGCCTCTGGCCAGGGTCCAATGCAGCTAGATTGATTTTGTGTATGGATAAAATGCAAATGCATTTTCATTGCAGAAAACTATTCCTTATCATCGCGAAACGCGAGAGACAGACAGAAACAAAGACTGCCAGAGACAGACAGAGAGAAGGGGCTCCGAGGGTGCATGTGTGTTTAGCTGTAACCTGCCACTGCACTTCTGGTAGAATTGTCGGGATCTTTTACGTGCTACTGCGGTAACACGGGGGTGGAACGGATAGCGAAAGAGTGAGGGCGGGAACGGTTCCGCTGCTGCGGCGGTCTTCCTTCTGTCACCAACGTCTCTCAAGCGGTCTTCCTTCTGTCACCAACGTCTCTCAAGTGGTCTTCCTTCTGTCACCAACGTCTCTCAAGCGGTCTTCCTTCTCTCACCAGCGTCTCTCAAGCGGTCTTCCTTCTCTCACCAGCGTCTCTCAAGCGGTCTTCCTTCTCTCGCCAGCGTCTCTCAAGCGGTCTTCCTTCTCTCGCCAGCGTCTCTCAAGTTGTCTTCCTTTTGTCACCAACGTCTCTCAAGCGGTCTTCCTTCTCTCGCCAGCGTCTCTCAAGCGGTCGCCACTCTCCTCAAGCTGACAGCTGGTTAGTTGCCTGTCTCGTGAGAGTGCGCATGACCTGTCCATCACTCCTCCCGCTGACTGGAAAGGGGAAGAGGGGATATACTACGTGGGCAATGTTGGCTTTAAAACTGTTGACAGTTCTCTCCCATGCATTTCGTAAAAATATATGACGAAGGACCTTTCCAACAGCAGGGCCACTGGGAAACACGCAATGCTGGCTTTGAGGCTTCGAGGTCTGCCTTGATTTCTTCTGCGTAGGGTAAGGCAGCTGTCTCGGATCCCGTCGTCTGTTCCAGGACCTCAACGTTTGTGGCGTGTCCTGCCAGCGGATGTTACAGATCGACCTCAGGCTGCGCCTGTGGAACCGCTCCGGCCGCTTCAGGCATCGTCATTGACTAGGGTGTCCAGCTAGAACAAGTGTCTTCTACACTGTGAGTGTCATAGACTGCAAGATTCCGTATTGGTTCATCGCAAGAACATACAGGCACCCACGGACTTGAAGAAGAAGAAAACGTTTTCCCGATATTTGATTGACAATCCTCCCTCTCTCTCCCTCTCTCGCCCCCTCTTTCTCTCTATGTGAAAATGATTAAGCTGATTGACAAACACAATAAAATACAAAGTGGTTTCCCAGTTTACCGTCTGTATCTTCTGATCCTCCCCTGGTACCCTCTGCATCGTCTGATGTTCACCCGGTACAGTCTGCGCAGGGAACGCAGTGTTGATGGAATGTACTCTCTCTTTCTCTGCCTGTCTCTGTCTCTGTCTCTGTCTCTCTCTCTCTCTCTCTCTCTCTCTCTCTCTCTCTGTCTGTCTGTCTGTCTGTCTGTCTGTCTGTCTGTCTGTCTGTCTGTCTTCTCTCTCTCTCTCTCTCCTCTCCTCTCTTCTCTCTCTCTCTCTCTCTCTCTCTCTCTCTCTCTCTCTCTCTCTCTCTCTCTCTCTCACACACACACACACACACACACACACACACACACACACAC
>JABMCL010003516.1:35000-55000 GCA_018857735.1 Alviniconcha marisindica | reverse complement strand
GGTGTGGTCAAGCCAACTTACTCTTCCAGTATTAGCGGTCGAGGGTTCAAATCACGCTAGGGGCTGATTTCATCGGTAATATACGAACATTATATGAAGGCTGGTGTCCGTGAGTTTTGACCCAGTACTCCCAGGTAGTACCCTGTCATCTACCCCTCCACCCACTTGCCCCCCTCTCCGTCCTGCACCCTCCACCCACTTGCCCCCTTCTTCGTCCTGTACTCCTCCAACAAATACCCTCCACCCACTTGCCCCCCTCTCCATCCTGTAGCCTCCACCCACTTGCACTCCCTCCCCGCCCTGTATCCCTCCAATCCCGCCCGCTCTGTACCCCTCCACCCACTTCCTTCCCGGTACTATAAACTTTCACCTATTTGCCCCCCCCCCCCCCCCCATCCCCCTTACCCCCCTCCCCTCCTCCCCCTCCCCTCCCCCCCCCCCCCCCCCCAGCCTGGAAATCTCCATCCATTTGCCCCCCATCCTATCTCCCCGCCCTGTACCCCCACCCACCCACTTCACCCCCTCCCCGACTTGTATCCCTCCACCCCCCCACCCACCCCCCAACGATCCATAGACCTGTAGAGTTAGAGGCAAAGTTCCCAGTTCTGATTGGTCTAATTGCTGTGGATCGTGGAGTCGTGCTCTGGGCGGTGATTTGCACAATGAGCAGGGCTCTCGGGCTTCACGCTTCGTTGATCATACCAGTCCTGCAGCTCTTTGAACAGGGTTGCCATCAGGAAGAATGGTCCTACCAACTTATTAATTACCACTCCAGCGATGTCGCTACCGTCCTCGTTTCTTTGGATGCATTTTGATCACGGGAAAGGGCAGATGTCACTACCGTGCAGGACACGCGCTGATTAACAGCCGACTCCCCAGCCCCAGCCCCACCCCCAGAACATGCGAACGTCAGTTATTAACCAGGAAAGGCCAGCCTTCAATACAGTATTACCACAGAAACTCTTTGGATAAACTTCCACATTTGTCTGTCCTTCTATCACTCTGTCAGTAGATTCTGCACTCTTTAGTGGACTCCCTCTTCACCAACGACTGCATCTCCAACCACACCTCTGTTCAGCTCAGTTTATGGGTACAGTCGTCTCCTCTGGGCTGGACTGGGAGATGAACACCAACTCCATCCTGACGAAGGCGCAGCAGAGAATGTACTTCATCCGGCAACTGATGAAGTTTAGCCTACGGCGTGAGATCCTGATACAGTTTTACAGGGCCGTCATAGAATGTGTGCTGTGCTTCTCGCTTCCAGTCTGGTACGGCAGCACCACCCAGGACCAGGACCAGAAGAGATGTCTGAACCGTGTCGTCAGCAATGCTGGGTGAATCGTTGGGCGCTAGCTGCCTTCTCAGGAGGAGATATTCATTAAGCGGTCTGTCTCCAGATCCAGGCGGATCCAGGCGGTATGTTTCCAGATCCAGGCAGTCTGTCTCCAGATCCAGGCGGTCTGGTCTGTCTCCAGATCCAGTGCATGACCTGTTCCAGCTGTTGCTGTCTGGGAGGAGGTACTGGGCGCTGAAGGCACGTACCAACCGCCTGAACGGCAGCTTCTTCCACCGTGCTATTGGTGCTCTCAACCGCGACATGGCTACCTAAACCTGTGACTGTGATCTTGGTCTGTCACTGAAGCAGTGCATGTGGGTGTCTGTGTGTTCGTGCGTGCGTCTGTCGGTGCGACACGGAAGCATGTTATTTAATATGATAGCACTCTTAACTGTTTTCGTTTACCTGAAGTAGTACGAGTATGCGCGCTTGTGTGTGGATGTGGGTAGGAAAGTGTGTGCGTGTTTGCGATACATACATCTTTAAGGCAGTTATTATTAAATTTTAGTCTCTACTTTTTTCTTTTTTTTTAAAGTTCATTATAATTTTATAGGAATTATTAATAATTACATGTAAATAGTCGTAGCAGGAAGTGTTGACAGAAGGGTGGTTTACGGAAGTACTGTTACATAAGCACCGTTATGGATTTTATCCAGCAACAGTTGTAACTGTTCCATTTTGAGTTTTTGTGTTTGTTATTATTAGATATTCTCCAAGGTTGTTTCTCCTAGAGTCGTAACCGTTACATTTTAATCGTAGCTGGCCTTTTGTGATGCTCCATAATGCATATACTACGAAATTAAGTTTTTATGTGACTGTGATTAGCCGTGACTTAGGGGTGGCTTGTTTTAGAGTGCATGGTTCGTAAGTCGGATGTGCAGGTTCCTCGCACCCGCCTGTGCGAACTTCGAAACGTTATGCCATGTTGTGTGTGTGTGTGTGTGTGTGTGTGTGTGTGTGTGTGTGTGTGTGTGTGTGTGTGTGTGTGTGTGTGTGTGTTTACATTGCATGAATGAGATTGTTACATTATTTGTTTATAACTTTTAAACCTGGCTAATTGTAATGGTTTGTCTATTTGTCAGTTAATGCACTGTATGAATGGAACGTCACTAAGACAAATTCCTGTGTACATTTAAATGTCACTGGCGAATAAATATCCTTGTATCCTTGTACTGTATGCTGTATACTGTAAGCAAGGACTGTCGGTCACTAACCAGAGCATGCATCGCCGGTGTGATGATGTTAAAGTCCCCTAAAGACCAGGAGAGAGGCTGCATTGCCTGCAGTCTCTGAAATGACCGACGTTCGGTTACCATTCAGTCTGTTACCTTAACCTCCTCTGACCACAAACAACACTTAGCATTGGAGACGAGACGAGTAGCAGACACCCCTTGTGTCCAGCTGATGTCTGGATCACTCCAGCTAACCAGATCTGGGACAGTGGAATGTGAGCAATAAAGGTAATGGATACAAGTCTGATAATTCATCAGCTTGCTAGCTTCCAACATTCGTGCTGGTTTCGGGACGCTGGTTCCAGGCTGCTTCTATCGACTCTAAAAGACTACCTCGCCCCGCCACATCCGTACCACATGCCATCATCCTAACAGATTCAATGAGTTTGCAACAAAAAGTGAAAAGTGGAATTGGAAGCCCAGACTGGCGTATATAAATGTTCGGCATCCACCTTCGAAATATCTTGTTACCGTCCTTAATAAGCCTTATGGTTTCTGTGGACGTTAAGCACCATGTTTACTTACTTACTTAAGAAATATCCTGTGGATGTACTGCCTGGACATGCCGGAGTGAATGAAAATGACCGAGCAAATAGACTGGTGGGCAAGGCAACCATCACAAATGGCTTGCGTCTCGGAAGATCGGAAGTGTTGATGAGCTTAAAGAGAATTTGGGACAACTTCTGAGAGACGGGGTGGAGCGCTATGGGATTTTCCATCTTGAACTGAAGTGAACTGCCACATCCAGGGTGCAGTCAGCCTTGCGCGCCTGCCGCCAGAGCGTTATGGGGTACATGTCAGACCGCTGGAGCTAGTCAGTATTTGGATTTTAACGTGCTGTCAATCGCAGGGTAACTTCAGGATGACCAAACTTTCTCAGAGACAAAACTCTTCTCATATGTAAACCCTTTCTCAAGTGAAATCTGCAAAAGCAACACACAGACAAATATAAAGCAAAACATACACAAACGTAAAACAAATTTTCGGAGAGTTAGTCCCTTCAATGTGTATCTTGTTACAAAAGCATAATTTTAGGGCCGTTAGGGCATGCTTGTATCGTCGACCATTCCGTCTGAGTCATGAGTACTAGATTAAAGAAAACATTTTTTAAATAAATGGACAGAATCAATTTTTTTTTAAATCAAAACAGGAGTGTGTTGTCTGTTTATATGTCGCTTGAAAACGGTGCTGGCATTGAAAATTTGCATTGCTTTGATTGTCTAATTGAAATATGCGTTCTTTATAACCGTTTGTGTCTTTCGATCATGTTATATATGTAATGGAGTGGTAGAGCCGCGTAGAAGGACAGGACAGTTACCCAGGCAGCGGAGTCAGTCAAAATGGAGACCACAGCAGGCGGCGAC
The DNA here is from genome assembly GCA_018857735.1 of Alviniconcha marisindica. Classification (NCBI taxonomy): domain Eukaryota; kingdom Metazoa; phylum Mollusca; class Gastropoda; family Provannidae; genus Alviniconcha; species Alviniconcha marisindica. Next base: position 51,068 of record JABMCL010003516.1, on the reverse strand, counting down.
GGCAAACAGGCTTTATTCTACAGCAGCAGACAACTTTCTCAGCACACCCAAAATCCTCACGCGCACGCATAGATAAGAGAACTGCGCGGGCCGCAAGGAACACACGCTATCGCTACCATGAAATCAGCCCTCTGGACCACAAAATGGCTGACTATTGTGTTTCCTTGGCCCGCACAAATACAGTTTCCTCAACAATAACTAAACTAATTAAAACATGAAATACATCAAATAAAACTACAGTTACAACCTTTTAAACCGTATAAACAAAATGTACACACATGACTTATTTTATTTACAACAAGAGTGGGAAGCGTGGCTTGCACCTATCTATAAGCAGATTCGTACAACTAAATCACAACTAACACAATGTACAAAATATAACTGTCAATAAAACTTACATCAGAATAAAGAACACGCTCCCACGGTTAAAATGGTACATAACAATTACAATACAACGCTCTATAAGAGAAGCAAGACACACTCAAAGACTAGTACTAAAACAATCGGTGCGAACTTTCGCCTGAGGCGCGTTATTTTAGTCGCAGCAGCGCTGATAGTGATACCAAGTAGTCTATGAATACAACTTAGCTTCTACAGTACACAATACTCAATAAGTTAATTTCAACCCAAAATAAACACTAAACATGAAGTCAGCTAAGCAAAATACTATACGACAAAGCATTGATCGACACAGAATTACTTCAATCAGTCAAAACAACGATTCACTTCTATTCACTAGTACTACACAGAAAACGCGCCATGCAGACGACGGCTATAAAAAGAATGGACCTAGAGTGGCATCGGCTACTGATTAAGCTCGATCCTGCGTCTAAATAAGATCTAAATAAACATTCTAAGATGCCAAATTATATTACACATGGCTTAGTGCATAACTTGAAAAGGACTAGGTAAACAAAGAGTAGGTAAACAAACAAGCGGTCAAAATATTAAGGGAGTAAACAGATTTGAAAATGGCGCGCACCAGCGGCTATCGCCGGTCGGCTGTGAGAAGGCCATGTGGCGTTACGCAACACGCGCAGCGCTTCAAAACAAAAGCGTCGTCTGCTCCGGTTCCCGGGTTACTAACAGTACAGTAATGAAATTGCATGGATCTGATAACCGGGGCGGGATTATTGTAAAAACGTACAAAGAGCACTTGCTCACATATAAATACGTAATGGCAAAAACCAGTGCCATATGGCAGCAAATCGTATATCCCACCTACCAACTTTCACCTCCTAGCTGCTCGACAAGAGCCATACAAAAAGCCTATTTCTTAACGAAAACATTGAAAAATGTGGGGTGTGGGTGGGGGTCAGGAGAACGGGCTATTAGCAGACAACTGACAAGACAGAAAGAGCATAGGAAAAAGGAATGAAATAACAACCCTGAGATTCCAGACAGGATGTGGGAAAACATCAGACATTAGACGGTGGAGGGCGGTCATCCAGAGAAGACCCTTCAGTCACTGCTGCCGAGTGACTGTCGAGGTATTCACTTTGCCCATTCCACTTCAACCGCCAAACAACAGTTAGTATGCCTCCTACTGACGAAAAGGTTAGTTACAACGTGGCGAAGCCAGCCTGAGAGTTCCCCGGCCCCCAGAGAGCGGTCCGTCGTTGCCTGCTTCACAATTGTTGGCAAAGACTGAGGGATGATACTGAGCCGAATGGCGAGTGATGATCTTACTCAGATCCGTCTTGGGTTGAGGCTGAGACCGTGCCGCAGACCACGTTTACTGCTCGTATAGGATGTGTGTTGTACATGCAGTGATGGCCCGGCCACGCGACAAGTAAGCCAGCAGCGAGACCTCACTCCCAGCATCGCTTTGCTTTCCTGTTCAACCTTGAATAGTTGCGCATTACATACATGTACCCGGAGTGTGGTACTGCGGACGCAGAAATTAGATCCCTTCTGTCGAGAACACAGATCTGACATATGTTTCTCCCTTTAAATCCTGGAGTAGGTCAGAATATAGCCATCCATTCTTTGCCCACTGCCAGGAACCTCTTCCTCGTCTTAATTTTGACCCTTACCTGTCCATTCACTTTCATGTATTTCCAAATTGGCTCCTTACATCTTAACACACACGTGATCCGCAGAATGAAATATAGTCAAAAGTGATTTAAGCAGGTTCCCGTGGTGAGTGCCTACGGAATACAAGTCGGTACCCAAACATGTGGGCCCTAATATTGCGCATCGATGGCTGGTTTTTGACGTTGTAATTTGGTTGAGTGTTGCTTTACGTCCACAGAAACCGTAGGCTTATAGGGACGGGAGCACAGGACGGCCCCCTTGACTTTCACACAGCTCTTGAGCTCTGGTGTACATGGTTGGTTGAGTGTTGCTTTACGTCCACAGAAACCGTAGGCTTATAGGGACGGGAGCACAGGACGGCCACCTCGACTTTCACACAGCTCTTGATCTCTGGTGTACATGGTTGGTTGAGTGTTGCTTTACGTCCACAGAAACCGTAGGCTTATAGGGACGGGAGCCCAGGACGGCCACCTCGACTTTCACACAGCTCCTGAGCTCTGAACGTTGTAATAGTAAATAAAAATAACTTGTGATTGAATCACTTCTGTTTTGAACTGGTGTAAAACAATTTTGAATGCGTGAATCGTCCTGAGGTGTGGCCCTATGTGGTTGACGTTAAAATCCAAGAACTAACCAAGTAACGTGCTGACTTGTTTTCCTCTCCTTTCCGGTTGAGTGTTGAATATCTGCGCAGTTCCAAGCCTCGCTTTCCGGCATTCTTCCTCCAAATTCTGCCGTATTTGGTTACGACATTAACCTGTCGCCAGGACACACCCATTGCTCAAATACTTCGACAAATCTGTGGTTAGGAATCACGGCGGCGCCAGCAAGTTTAAAAGATCGATATATGTGATGACATTTCGGGTCTTGTCCGCCGTATCAAACAACGCTAAGGCTACGACAGACAGCAGGTTTGTTTTGGGTTCTGGACATAGCAGGAAGCAAGTGTTATACCTAATATGAAAACAACATCAAAGGCGAAAAAGGAATGACGTGCTGTCTTACGCGTCTTTTTCTGACGACAATTTGAGAGAACCTGTTTTGAAACAAAGACGTGTGGTGCAGCTCGGATTCTCTCGGCATGTTTTTCGGAGTTTGATATGATGACTGTTCGTTCACAAAATTAATGATCATCCACTTTTTCATGCCGGTAAGATAAGGAGTCTCACGGGCTGGCAGTGACGGCAGGCGTTGTGACCGCTGCGATCGGTACGATAAATTCAACCTCGAGAACGTATTATCTCTGTATCAGGCAATGAGTTTGGAACAAGAAACGTCGAATTCAACAAGACTGACTTTGACCAAACACGTAGCATACTCTTGTACAGACCCTTGAACAAACAAAACAGAAGGTGATTTCTATCGACGATGTGTAGTCGTTCAAGATGACGATGGCATATTTTCTTCTATCTCAGATCACATTTCTCCACACTTCGATGTGGTTAAGGGAATGGTATCAATCTTACTCCACCTTCAAGTCGATTTGGGTACTGTATGTCCCAGTTCACAGCCCGGATACACATGTTTTCAGTATAGCTGGTCTCCGGTCGCTGTCGGAAGATCTGGACAGGCAGTTTGCAAACTCAGTTTGCCTAAGGTGTGTCAGGCTTGTGTGCATTGATTAGCTAACTGCCACTGTCAGTCATATTTTGGCGACAGGTTAACTGAAGGGGCACTACTTATTTCCGCGCATCTGTATAACAGAATTCCCCTAATTGTCACGCCGCAGCGCCCTCCGTAAAAAGTTGCGAAAAGTTGGAGTATTAAAGCAGATTTGATTAAAAAACGATTTGTGGCATGAATTTTTATTGATTTAGGTACGATTTTTCTGTAGCATTAATTTTTGCTTTGGGCCTTTTGAAATACGCCAGTTTAAGACTAACCACTACATGGTCTAAAAATAGATTGGGTATCTCCCCACGGGGTGCAACTATTTACGGAATGCGTATTATGTCATTACATTTGGATGTTTTACACACATTTTTGTAGACTCGGCCTGCAAACAATTGACAAGGGCGTTCTCTCAGGCACATAATCTGCTCAGGCTTAATAATTTGTCGGGCGGCTTGACCGATGATTTTGTGAATAATATTATATCTTCCTCTGAATAAATATCCTAATCGTGCAATGTGTACATCACTATAGTGGATGAGACCGGTAGCTGCCGTTTACTAATAATGCTCGGCGATAGACCGAGGTTCATGCAGTTGAGTGACGAATTTTTGTCAGTGTATTGATCCAATGCTACTACAGGAAATATTTCAGACACCATTTTAGAAGAAGAAGAAGAAGAAGACGAAGAAAAGCTACCGGCCGGTGGCACGCCACAAACATGCACGTTACGCAAACAGGTAGTAGCAGAATAATTAAACGCATGGTTGCGGTACACTATTCATATCAATCAAAAAAAGAAATATCAGGAACCTTTCCTTTTATTTGTGTAGTAACAGCTTTGCCAGTTTCCTATCGCACACGTCTAGCCTTGTGCACAGCTCTCCTCACCTCTCCACCTGATCACCCAGAGTTTTTACGTTTTGGTTTGAGACAGAGAAAGCATTATTCCAGGTAATTTTGGATTTGCTATTACTAAGTATTAGTGTATACAGATTGAGAAAAAGGGGGTGTATGTCTAAGAGTGTGTATGTGCGTGTGGTTCATGACTTAGAATTACTGAGATATGTTCTTCGTTGTGCGATCGAACGACAGCTTTAATTTCCCACTGGGATTAATAAAGTATATTGTTATTGTTACCAGCCGCGATCTGTATCTACGTTGTCGGTCTCTTGCCAGTCAAGCCAAACGTTCTTTTTATTTTGGTCCTCCGCAGATAAATGGTAGTAACTCCAAATTATCTCTGCTTTGATTGCATATTCTTGAAACAAATGGAAAAGAACTATGAAGATATAAACACCAGTTTCGTTCTCAGTTCTTCGTTGCTTTCGTTCAGTGGGCTATTTACTCCATGTAATAGCACATGAAAGAATGCATTTATTATCTATTAATACAAAACAAAAGGCGGCACACAAAACAAAACACATGTCCCGTCCCATATTCTCTTGCTGTGTGCATATTCCAGTCATTCTTTTCAGTTTTGTCATTCTTACCATCAGTAGCTACTTCTAGAGCCATTGTTTCCTTCAACACTTCCTTCTCCATTCTATAATCTTGATGTCAAATTATTAATATTGTAATGACGTCAAAATTATTTTGCCATCATTTCACTGATCCCAACACATAACTTGGTCGAAGGAACGCTATTTATTAGGGTATCATTTCATTGTTCGTCTTGGCTATTTCAAATATCGATTTATTTCCGTGTTTTTTATGTTGTTCCCCATGAAAAGGTTAGGAAAATGAAATTATTTCACACAGACTGTCCAGATTTTGCAAAAAGCATTTTAAAAAATAATTTGTAAGTGACATGTACACAAAACTGAGAAGTTCCGGTATCCTAGCAATGATGTCATACTAAAACGCGGGAAAGAGCTCGTGAAAACAGTCTGTTAGTAACACTGTCAGGGAAAGTCCTCTTATAAGATCGTTATAAAATCAATGGTACGTTCAGTCACAAAACCTTTATTCCAGATCGTGTTCCTTTAACCTCCTCTAAGCACACGAGAAGTTTGGCCTCCGAAGGAGAGTTCCTTTAAAACAACGAAGAAACAACAAGCCGTCGAAGCACGCACATAAACATCGGGCGCGTCAGGCCCAGACAGAAATGTGTTCGTCTGGATTAGAATGATTTGGGTTGTATTTGTTCTGGTGAAAGCATTGTGATCGGCTATAAAAGAAACGCCTAATATAATTTGAACTGTCTGTTAAAAACCTACGTGACATTTGAGCTCAAACGTCAGTTAGCTGACGTACCCAATGAAGGGAGTGGTTGGAGGAAGGATGTCGTAAACTGGTGCTAAGAGTTTGAGGCGATACCTTCCGGCAGGGATTCAGCCGTCACATGGATGGAACTCGGTTGTGTGAACTCAGCCTTGCAGCGGGCCAGTTGCTGGAGGGGTCGTGCTCATAGCACTCCCAGCCCACGGTGTCCGATTTGTGCTACACCTTGTGTGCTTGCTACACGCTTAGACAAGATTACAGATAAATTGCTTCTCGTGACTTTGGAACACGCTAAAGTGAAATAATTACACCTACCAGAATCGACATAAACGCCAACGCCGGCTGCTTTTTTTCTTCTCTTTTGTTTTCTTTTTTTCTTTTGCTGTTTCTTTTTTGCCGACATTATAATTGTTATAATAATATTAATAATGAAATATTTATGAAATGCAAAATTCTAACATAAAAATAGAGCTCGGCGAGCTGTACAGAATTCAAATATAATCTGCATCCACGTTGAGACACCTCAAGCGGAAAACGACAATAACAATGACTACGAGCAATTCAAATCACAAGAAGCTAAACAGGCAAGACCTACATTACACACACACACACACACACATACATGCGCGTGCGCACACACACGAACGTTCGCATGAGAAACTGTGTTTTAATCGTACAATAATAAATCGTCAGTTAGCTATGCACGAGAATATTTGGGCAATGTCACTTGTGTGCGTTAATGTAAACATAAAAATAAAAACAAATGTATTCCTACAGCAGCCACAGACCTTCGCTGTCTTATCGGATATAAACTGTCCTGGACGCTTAATGATCAAGTACAAACAATTACTTAAAATAACGTGTTCCCCCCCCCCCCCTCCCCCTACAGTGTGACCTTATGCACACACACACACACACACACACACACACACACACACACACACACACACACACACACACACACAGGTTAAAATGGTCAGCATTGCGCAACTGATTGAGTGTGTTTTGGAGCAACAGCCATTTGAAGTCAAAGCTTTGCTGTATGTAGGATAAACATAAATCATGCAGAGAAGTGAAGCAGCAAGGTATTGAAGAAATTCAATAGACAATAACAATGACCTACGACATCTCGCATATTTATTGAACATAGTTTTTTTTTTTTTTAGTTTAGTTTTTTTAAAGTAACAAACACAGATCTTAAATCACCAAGGCACTGCAGCTGAATCTCAAGTCACCGCCTCAAGTAAAAACAGAAAGTAATCAGAAACAACCTACTGCTGCTGCTGCTGCTACTACGACTGCTACACAGAGTCATTAGAGAACAAAACAAAGCTGGCTAGGCACTGCGGCTGACACGTACCCTCTTTGAACGATCAAAAACAATACTTGAAATGTCCACATAATGTGAATATATATAGGCTGGCCGCATGGACTAATGCTTGCATCTGTCATAATTACCTCTTGTATACTTTGCAGGCATGCTTAACATTACTTGGTGTTTTTAGTATTTAAATTTATCAAGTATAATTTTGTTATTGTCGTAAACTTGTCAGGCGTCTTTCACAGTTACGCGATGAAGTTCCAGGCACACATCATTGTGGCGCTGACTTAAGGCGCTGGTACACGAGCCGTTCCGGCCGCATGACTGAAGAGGACCGTCCGAACCTGATCTCAAACGGATCGTTTGTCAGCATGTCAACCTGTTCCTGTTCGAAATACAGCATGCCTATTTCCAAACGAATAAACCGCTTCCGCCAGCCAGTGAGCGCCAGCCGTTGAAGTGAAGGAAAGGGCCAGAGGTCATAAGGGATGGTAACTCTCGCGTAGCAAGGTTGAATACGTCGATGCTTTAACCCGTCAGTTTCGGCTGTCTCGTGTGTTAGCCAGGACGTTTAAGATGGACGAACGCGATGACATGACGGGCGCGGTCGCATGACCATGCGAACAATCCTCCTCAACCATACGGCCGAATCTGGTCGTGCATCAGCGCCTTAGGTCCTCTCTCACCACGTGAGCTTTTGGTATTCGCTACCAGTCTTTCACGCTCACTCGTACGTCTAAACGTTGACTGTTTTCAAATCGATAACAACCGTTTTATGGCGCACGATGCCAATATCGATCTGCTGTCATCACAGGCTGTATTTATTATTGTCTGATATTGAGCGGGCATGTGTATGCGTGTGTGTGCGCACGTGCGTGTCTGTACGTGCGTGTCTGTGCCCCTCACACATTAGACAAGAACAAGCGCTCAGACACAAACAAAAGCTGTGGTGAAAAACTACGACGCACATACACACACACAACAACAAACAAAAACAAAAACAAAATCTTTCTTTTGTTGTGTGTTGGTGTTGGCTGGATCAAAACAAATCAAGAATACAAACTAATAAATCGAGCAAGCTAAGGTTCTAAGGTTTTGAAGTCATATTCATAAGGCTACAAAATTTTGGGCACGTTGCAATGATGGGTGCAATATTTATCTATATACTTAGTACGAGTTCTTTTAACATTTTCATTAAAATAGTTGAACAGATAATGAAATTCATCACCTACCTCACCACTGTGACAAACGGTACATGTTATTTCGTCCCTTGGTCAACATAACAATAATTTTTGCTGAATTGATATCTGTTGTTATTCAGTTTCAATTTGAATACTTCCGATGAGAGATGGGAGACAGATTAAAACTCCTCAAAGCAAAATGACTTTTTTAAATAAACAATAATTACACCAGACGTTATTTTCTGCTACTCTACTTTGCCACTCTTGCATAAACTGATCCCTTAATCTTTGCTTCTCTATGTGCTTAAAACCTTCGATGGAATAAACTTGGTTAGACCAGATACAGGACAAACCTAAACTATCTGTTAATAAATGCACTTCCTTAAGCCAGGGGAGTTATACTCGTGTGTATAATATAATTTTGAGTACAGCTGAAACACTCAGCTAAAAATTAAAGGCGATTCAGAGTCGAGGTACTGCACAGATTATATCACAATCCCAACATCCAACATTTTATGCAGTTTCTATCGGATATCTTCCCAATTCACGGAGCACCATACACGTTGGGTTGTAACTTTCACACCTAAGATCCATTTAAAAAGTCGAAACTGCAGTTTTGAAACTACATCGATGTTTTCGTACGAGACATCAAAAACTGCCCATAGTCATTTCACAACCATGCAAAAGGACTGGATGTATAAATTTTTCGAAAAGTTCTAATTGTATATCTATAGGCAAAACTAGGCTGGCAATATTTTCTTAACAATGAAAACATAGCCCTGTTTGCAAGCGAAAACTGTAACTATTGCGCTTTTTAAAACTTATTATAACTGAATTTTACTCCCAAATATTTATAATCCCGAATAACATCAACAGTTTCCTCATCAAAATACAATTTCAAAAAAGCCCTGTTTGCAAGCGAAAACTGTAACTATTGCGCCTTTTAAAACTTCTTATAATTGAATTTTACTCCCAAATATTTATAATCCCAAACAACATCAACAGTTTCCTCATCAAAATACAATTTCAAAAAAGAATTCTGATCTTTCCCCTTGAAAAGTTCACAACTTAAGTTTTACTAATATTAATATCGTGACCCCAGATTTCACAATACATTTTAGCATGTCTATCGCTCTCAGCAAATCTTCAGGACATTCAGCACAAACAACAACAACAAAATGTCTTCTGCGTACAACAATAAAACAAATGCAAATAATTTTCGACATCCTGAGCCAATGCAAATGGTAGTTTTAGGCCCTGGGCATTGTTCAGAAAACCTTTCAAGTCGTTCAAAAAGAACGAAAACAGAACTGACGACAAATTCTCCCATGGCATATTCCATATTTTTGCTACATGCCGGACTTATTTAGGATGTCACCAAATAGCAGCACTTATGGTCATGTTTTCGTGACTTTCAAACGTCGATTTATTTACAAGCAGGCCGAGAAATCGAGTGAAAAACTGCTGTATATTTCTTTCATACCATTGCTGCCAGTAAGACCCGTGGTAAATCTTCGGTACACTACCGCTTTATAATCTGCATGTACTGTAAACGTAAGGCGGACTCTTTAAAAATGTCATGTAACTGTGATTGTAACTGTAATTGCTGATCTTGTAACATAAACAGAATGGTTGCATCCGCGTGGGCTATTTTTGATGTGTTTACAACCTCGATTCTTGATTTCTGTGGGTGTAGACGTTTTCTGGTTTGTTTATTGCTAGTTGCTGTCCTCTTGTTTCTCTCTTCTTCTTCTTCTTCTTTTTTTTTTTTTTAAATCTAAGCAAAACTACTTTTCTACACAAGGGTTCTGAGGAGAGTTTACTAGTTATCCCCTTTCATTGTTGGCAATAACTATTGCGTCACTGGCAAGAAAACTCGACATCTTGATTTTGTAATGACTTGAAAGTATATATTGTTTATTCGCGTAGGTCTGTACTCCAGGATGCACACAACGGTAACGCATGTGTTTTCCAACACAATTCATGGAGTGCCTAAATAAGAAACTGAAAATCACCAAACTGACCAAATAAGGAACATAAATCAGAATCAATGGGGACGAGTGTACCTTTGGAGTATGTACTTTTGATGGAGTTTATATACCTTGTATTTACTCGCATGCCAGATGAGATAGACTGTCTGAGATTTCGTTCTGTTCATGTGACGTCTTCCGAGTGCTAGTTAACTCCCTATGTTGACAATCAAAGTGTGTGCGAAAATGGAATCATACATCCAGAGATTGCTTGAGCGACGTGTTTGTGACCCACAAAAGGATTTGTTCTCTCGTGAACATCGCACGACTAAGCATTGTATCGTAAACGCGGACTTTTTGTCTCGTGAAGATTGCGCAACTGTAAATACTGTCCTTACAGTCGACTTCTTTTCTCGTAAACACACGGCCGAGTACTGTCCTATACTACTTTCTCGTAATCATCGCAGTTCCAAGTACTGTACTTGGAACGAGTCCACTTCTCTTCATCAATTCACTTTCATCGTTCCATCTGTCTCGTAAATATTGCACGGCTAAGTACTGTGCTTACTGGCCAATACGACGCACAGCTATTAAGCAACGATACGGTACTGCCGAAGAATACGCGATTTTGTACGTCAGGTGTAACTGACGACGGCCAGGCTGATGCGTGCGTGCGTGCGTGTGTGTGTGTATGTGTGTGTGCGTGCGTGCGTGCGTGCGTGCGTGCGTGCGTGCGTGCGTGCGTGCGTGCGTGCGTGCGTGCGTGCGTGCGTGCGTGCGTGCGTGCGTGCGTGCGTGCGTGCGTGCGTGCGTGTGTGTGTGTGTGTGTGTGTGTGTTTAGCGTCTCATCAATTACACCTCGCGTACAAAGTTACGCGTTCTCCGGCATTATCGTTGCTTAGCCATGTGCCACACTGGCCTTCGAATGCAAGACGATGTTGACGGGGGGGAGGGGGAGCCGTTTGAGGCGTTGCTGAGGCAGCGAGCTGGTGAAAAATGCATCTCTGTTTCCTAGGCCAATAGCAAAATTATAAATGAAGCCAGCCAAAATCAAGGGAAATTAAAATGAACCAATTAGTAGAAAGATGTAAGTCACACCTGATCAGCTCTCTAATAGCGGTTTCACGATGATCACCTTTTCCATTTTTCTTTCTTTTTGTTTTGTTGTTGTTTTTGTTGTTGTTGGGAAGGTGGGGGGGGGGGGGGGGGACTGTAAATTAACGGGCGTCTTATACATTGTTCCACTATAGGGGAACTGTATATTAACGGGCGTTTTGATGCATTGTACCAAAGGGGGGGGGAGGGGGGGGAATATACAGTAACGCGTGTTTTGGTACATCGTACTAAGGGAGGGGGGATTATACACTAACGAGTGTTTTGGTGCATTGTACCAAGAGGGGGGGGGGGTAGATTATACACTAACGAGTGTTTTGATACATTGTATCAAGGGTTGGGGGGTGGATTATAAACTAACGAGTGTTTTGATGCATTGTACCAAGGGGTGGGGGGTGGGTTAATTATGCACTATGGAGTGTTTTGATACATTGTACCAAGGAATGGGCGATGGGTTATACACTAACGAGTGTTTTGATGCATTGTACCAAGGGGAGGGGGGGGGATTATACAGTAAGGAGTGTTTTGATGCATTGTACCAAGGGGGGGAGGGATCATACACTAAGGAGTGTTTTGATACATTGTACCAAGGGTGGGGGGGGGGGTTATACACTAACGAGTGTTTTGATACATTGTACTAAGGGGGGAGGGGGATATACACTAACGAGTGTTTTGATTCATTGTACCAAGGGTGGGGGGAGGGGGGAGGGGTTATACACTAACGAGTGTTTTGATACATTGTACTAAGGGGGGAGGGGGATTATACACTAAGGAGTGTTTTGATACATTGTACCAAGGGGGTGGATTATACACTAACGAGTGTTTTGATACATTGTACCAAGGGTGGTGGGGGTGGATTATACACTGAGTGTTTTGATACATTGTACCAAGGGGGCGTGGGGGTGGATTATACACTAACGAGTGTTTTGATACATTGTACCAAGGGGGCGTGGGGGGATTATACACTAACGAGTGTTTTGATACATTGTACCAAGGGGGCGTGGGGGGGATTATACACTAACGAGTGTTTTGATACATTGTACCAAGGGGGCGTGGGGGGGATTATACACTAACGAGTGTTTTGATACATTGTACCAAGGGGGCGTGGGGGGGATTATACACTAACGAGTGTTTTGATACATTGTACCAAGGGTGGTGGGGGTGGATTATACACTAATGAGTGTTTTGATACATTGTACCAAGGGGGGTGGGGGTGGGTGGATTATACACTAACGAGTGTTTTGATACATTGTACCAAGGGGGGGGGGGGGGGATTATACACTAAGGAGTGTTTTGATACATTGTACCAAGAGGGGGGGGGGGGGGTTATACACTAACGAGTGTTTTGATACATTGTACCAAGGAGTGGGGTGTGGATTATACACTAACGAGTGTTTTGCTACATTGTACTAAGGGTGGTGGGGGTGGATTATACACTAAGGAGTGTTTTGATACATTGTACCAAGGGGGGGGGGGGGGGTGGGATTACACTAAGGGGTGTTTTGATACATTGTACCAAGAGGGGGGGGGATTATACACTAAGGGGTGTTTTGATACATTGTACCAAGGGGGGGGGGGGGGGATTATACACTAACGGTGTTTTGATACATTGTACAAGGGGGGGGGGGGGGAACTATACACTAAGAAATGTTTTGATACATTGTACCAAGGGGGGTTATACACTAACGAGTGTTTTGATACATTGTACCAAGGGGGGGGGGGGGGGGGGGATTATACACTAACGATTGTTTTGATACATTGTACCAAGGGGGGAGGTGGATTATACACTAACGAGTGTTTTGATACATTGTACCAAGGGGGGGGGGGGATTATACACTAACGATTGTTTTGATACACTGTACCAAGGGGGGAGGTGGATTATACACTAACGAGTGTTTTGATACATTGTACTAACTTAGTGGAAGGGGGGAGGTGCGTACTCTGGCGGACCTTTCGCCCCACTCCAGTCCGTGTTCGCTTTGTCTGTTTGATTGAGGAAATGATGCACAGAACTGCCGGAATGAAGAACACAAAATACTCCCACCCCTACAAATGGGAATGATGACTTGCAGTGTAATTCCCACGAAGACCTTATACTGCCAACATGACTACCACCAGCCCCAATAACAGCGATAAGTTTTCTCTGTATGAAAAACGGAACTTGCTGCACATGCATATATAAGCAAAACCAAAAATACAAACACAAACAAAAACGGTACTGTAACGCATCTGCATGTAAATGATCATCGTTGAAGGGGAAGGAGTGGGGGGGGGGGGGGGGTAACAAAACGTTACTCGTCAGCAATGCTTCTTCTCTTTCCGAAACATGTAACGTGTGAACAAGGAACTGATAGGTTAAAAACAAAACAACAACGACCAAAAAATATTACGAACTAAACGAGAGTAGTTGCCTTACAGTCGGCAAGAAGAAGAAATGTGTATGAATTTTTAAAAGGTAAGACACCGGGTGCAGAAGAAATAATTTCATTCAGTCCTGTAGAATTATGCATAAAATTCAAGAGGCTGAATATCACAGAGAAACGTCGTTAGAAACATAGTGTTGTCAGGCTTTTAGAGCTCTACAGAATGAGCACAATGCTGTTTAAAATTGATATCGGACCTACAGACAGATAATACAAAGAGAGAAAAAAAGAGCTCCATAATATGATTATCTAGAAAAGAAATATCAACAACAACAGCAACAACAACACACACACACACACACACACACACACACACACACACACACACACACATCAAATTTTTTTTATAACTTTAACAAAAGGACATAATAACATCGGAACAAGACAGCAACGCCCGCATGTGCAAACTCAACTAACCTGTGTGGCAGTCCCAGCTGAAGGCAAAGTGACGACCAGACAAGCTTGGAGGACAAAAACGGACCAGCGCGTAGCCTGAGCCGAGAACGTCATCCTAATAGCGGGTAGGATGTTGAGTAACCGGGGTGGTGTGAGCTCTTGTGCTCCAGCTGGTGTCCACAGCGACCCGCTCCGCGACCAACACGAGCACTGCCTGTGTGTAGCGCCCAAGTGACAGCAGCGTGCCGCGACACAGCTTCTTATTGCCTCAGCACGTGATGCTCGATTCGCTCCTCCTCTTCCTCTTCCCTGCTTGCTGCCACACGTCGGTTGAGAAGTGTGTGGCACGGTACGCTTTGGTACCGACCCTCACCCACGCACCCACCCGTCCTGCCGCCCGCTGCAGATCCCCTTCCTGTGACAGGTCTCCCAGTCCTCTGCCATCTGCTCACTGCGACCATGATAGTTGTCACAGTTAACACCAGAATTTTCGTCGTTTGAGCACTGCAATCGTCATAGTATTTGCCACATTTAAACCCAAAACTTCGCGTTTGATCACTGCATAAAGGGAAGTTTGTTTTTACGCCCAGTCAACCATGACGGCCATATTAGGGTATAAAATCATGATAGAAGTTGCTACATTTAGACACCCATATCTTTGTTGTTTGGTCACTGCTATCGTAATAGGATTTGCCACATTTAAACATCCAAATCTTGGTCGTTGGTCGCAGCCATGATAAGAGCTGCTGCATTTACACACCCAGATCTTCGTCGTTTGGTCATTGCAATAATGACAGGAGCTGCTGCATTTGCCACATTTAAACATCGAAATTTTCGTCGTTGATCACTGCAGTCACGAGGAGTTTCCACATTTAAACACCCAAATCTTCCATGGAAACGCCCAGCTCTTTATTGCATGATCACTGCTGTACGAGCTATCACGTTTGAAGACTTAAACCAGAGTCGTTTTATCGCCTCTGTTGGAGCTGTCTGCTTTGAAACACACGGTCATTCGGCGTCTGATCATTTGAGTTACAGATGCCACTTTTAAAAGAACTAGACTAGCTTATTTTCAAAACATTTTGTTTTGGAGGTAGAGGGGGTAGAAAAAATCGAAATAAAAAATGAAAATGAAGAATTTTGTTAGAAAATATTCCCTTGATTTTATAGTCATTTTTATATCTGACGGTGGGAATTTCTGGTCAGCGGACTTCGCTGCACACGTGTCCTAGCGCACCCGTGTTGCACGCATCGCCTCTTAGTGCTGTTGGAAGCAAATATGTTTTAGGGGGATATTATTCTAGCATGTTACCTGTTATTCTGTGATGCTGCAATTTCATTCATTCGAAAAGAGTTGTTATAGTGTCCCGTGCATATTGTTGATTGTTTTGGCTTGGGGTTGTTGTTTTTATTTTTGTTTTTTGTTTTTGTTTTTGTTTGTTTGTTTGTTGTTGTTGTTGTTTGTTCTTTGTGTGTGTGTGTGTGTGTGTGTGTGTGTGTGTGTGTGTGTGTGTGGGTGGGGTGCGTTTGCGGCGGTTCCTTTTCCCTTGGGCCTTTTTTCCGTTTTTTTTGTTTTGCGGTGTGTTTTTTGTGTGTTTTGTGCGTGTGTGTGTGTGTGCGTGTGTGTGTGTGTGCGTGTGTGTGTTTGGGGCGTGTGTGGTGGGTGTGGTGTGTGTGTGTGTGTGTTGTGTGGTGTGTGTGTGTGTGTGGGGTGTTGGTGTGTGTGTGTGTGGTGTGTGTGTGTGTGTGTGTGGTGTGTGTGTGTGTGTGTGTGTGTTGTGTGTGTGTGTGTG
>JABMCL010003516.1:0-30000 GCA_018857735.1 Alviniconcha marisindica | reverse complement strand
CAGAGGTAGACAAAGGTATGTCACAATCATCTGGTTTATGTCACAACGATTCAATTGGCTGGAAGAGGATAAAGGTTTTGTTGTTCAAATATATTTTGGAGTGATGAGAATCATTTCCATCTTGTCTGAGTTTAATTGCAGTTTGTTGTGATGCATCCAGGCATCCAAGTACCATTTGTATATATGACAGTATGTAGCCTACATCGTGTGGAAACGTTTGCACACGCCACCTTTGCACTCAACAGTGGGTGAGCCGCGGGGTTTTAGCTTAGGAACGCTAATAAACAAGGCAAGGCCGGAAAGAAGATACCTACATTTTTGTAGCTAAACAGCGTCACAGTATCTTTCTGGCCTGACTAGTGTACCTGTGTCTGTTCTCCTTGACGTCCTGACTAGTGTACCTGTGTCTGTTCTCCTTGACGTCCTGACTTTAGATTACCTTTGTCTGTTCTCCCCACTGAGCTAGAAAGATGGAGGGAGCAAGATCGTGAAAGCGGTGGTCAGCGGAAGTGACCCGTGCGCCTTGCTATGGGGCCACTCCAGGTCGCTAGCGGCGCAGGCTCTGTTTATTTACAACAATGCTAAATCAACGCAGGACAGTGCCAGAAAAGATTACTGTTATCAGTTCACACTACAATGACGAGTGCAAGTGCTGACGAGTGTAAGTACAAGTATTTATGTACAACAATTAATATACAAGTAAGTAAAATAATATAAGTACTAGTATTTATGTATAGTAATTAATATGTACTGGTAGTGGTACTTCATAAATGACCGAGTTTCACCCCGACTTTTCTGCAATTATATCAATCAGTTTTATTGTTTGAGGTCTGTATTAGACGCGGGATACTGGATACTCGATGGTAAGACCGCATGTCCGTGAATATGAGTGCCAGAAAACAGGTTTCTCTTCCATGGTGGAAGTAACAACTGACTTTTGGACACTATGATCCTTTAAATACAGCTGACTATATATTAAACTACTGCGTGCCGAAATTTGTCGCTTAGCACATGACTAACTTAACAATGACTTTCTATCACCGGCGTTTGCTAAAACTGGAAAATCCTTTCATTGGTAACATTCATAATACCTGAATATCTTTTAGTTTCACTGATCAGCATCGATCTTATTTACTTCCTTTTTCTGTTCGTGCCTTATACCATCTGCCTCTGAGTTCGATTTACTATCACATTTTTTAGTAAATCCTTGGCGGATTAAGTGAAGATACCATATGATATTAATATTATCTGCGTCTGTTTCAGGTTTCCAGAGAGACGACTCAAGTGCGGTCACCGCTTTGAGAAGGGAGAATTTTGAGCCAGGCGACAACCCCCACTGTATGGACATCACTTTGAAGAGGCCTGTTAGTTCGTTCTTCATTTAAAGGATGATGCCCGTGATTTTCCACTTTCGAGGACACTTGCAGAAGGATCTGGTGATGGTGATGAGTGTAATTAAATGCATTGATTTAAAAGAACGACTTTTGAGCCTAGTTCAACTTTTTTTCGAGACACATGAAGATCACATGAAGGACAAGAAACCCCCAAAATAACTGTGTTTACCATTGATCAAGTCTCTCGCGGCAGGCTTACACTAAAAATGAATACACATGTGCACATATAACAAAACAACACAAGGAGCAAATCAGTGGAAAGGTCGTCCTGATGCAAAGAAAGGTGTGGGTAACAATGCCAGATCAAAGGCGATCGGAATACGCAGCGACATGGATCCACGTTGAGATTAACTATGGTGCGGTTTCCGCGCAAGCTGTCAGCCACCCATGGCTGCAGCAGAGGATGGCCCTCTTTGGCAACAGTCCCACAACCTTTCCATCAGACAGCCATGTGGCACTGCGTTGACCGGTGGAATGCACAATCATTAGAGTCTGATTTCCAGCATTGATACTGGTGTAATTTGCCTAATTGATTGGAACTGATATTTCTCGTCATAAATAAACATGCGCCTCACAATTCGCTCTGAACATATCAAACATCACGCACCCTCCGATCCTCAAGCGAAAAGCTATTGGAAATTCATAAACATAATTTGAAAACTTTTGGTCAACACTGTTTCCGTTTTATCGCTCCATCTGTCTGGAATTCGCTGCTTGCCAGTCAGTCAAATCTCACCGCTCTGAATTCAAAACCCAGCTCAACACTCCTTTTTTTGGCAGGCCTTTTCACAAAAATGGATAGACCATTCCTGCGAGCATAGATTGTGTGTGTGTGTGTGTGTGTGTGTGTGTGTGTGTGTGTGTGTGTGTGTGTGTGTGTGTGTGTGTGTGTGTGTGTGTGTGTGTGTGTGTGTGTGTGTGTGTGTGGTGTGTGTGTGTGTTGTGTGTGTGTGTGTGTGTGTGTGTGTGTGTGTGTGTGTGTGTGTGTGTGTGTGTGTTTGTGTGTGTGTGTGTGTGTGTGTGTGTGTGTGTGTGTGTGTGTGTGTGTGTGTGTGTGTGTGTGTGTGTGTGTGTGTGTGTGTGTGTGTGTGTGTTGTGTGTGTGTGTGTGTGTGTGTGTGTGTGTGTGTGTGTGTGTGTGTGTGTGTGTGTGTGTGTGTGTGTGTGTGTGTGTGTGTGTGTGTGGGGAGAGAGAGAGAGAGAGAGAGAGAGAGAGAGAGAGAGTAGTTTATGTGTGTGTATACAGTGTGCTAGTGCACAGTTTTTGTTTTTGCTCTTATACAGCATAAGAGCTGTCCGTTATTATTATTATTATTTATTCGGAAGGTTTTGTTCGGCATTTACCGGCGTTTTGCTCTGTTGCTATGCTTTGGCTTGAGGACAAAATATGGTAGCCACTCTTCGGACTTTTCGCGCGGATGTAATTGTGACATCCCTGTCCCTTGTGGGATGAAGAAAATGTTACTTAACTGAGTCGAATTCTGACAGGCTAAAGGTGCTAAGGGGCTTGACAGTCCTCTAACTGATCAACAACGAATTGGAATCAAGTCCAAAAGGCGACGAAGGAAGCAGGCAGCTGTTTACGATTGTGTATCGCATCGTTTTCTGGAGGTCAGGAAAGGAGAGACTCCACAGGCGCGTGACTATCCCAGCAGATACTGACTCGTTGGTTTTGCTGCCTCGTCCATCGCTTCTGCGTAACGAGCGTGGTCCTGCGGTTCCAATCGCCGGATGTTGTGCAGGAAATTTCATTCACGGCCGGACTGAGATTCCATAATTCAGATCTGTAAAAGACCCGCTTCTCTGTGCTGCCATACACCACAGTGTCGTCTGACCTGCAGAACAGTCGAGAAGTACGAAGACGAGTGCTGACCACTGTTTTAGCGGTATGCTTTGTTTCTCGTCTTGTTGGTTTCTTTGGAACTGTGCACTGCGCTTACCAGTCAGAATGTCATCCTAACAGAGTTTACAGAAAGCGAACGACAAAGAATTAAAGAATTTCGCGGATTATTGTTCCGTGCTGTGTATCCATAGGCCTATTAACAAACAGCGCGAAGCCCAACAACATATGCAACTGAATAATGAAAAGTTCTGAAATGCTGTCATTAACAAAATCGATTCTAATATTCATTAATCATCAAACGACCTCCGTTTGTTTGGTTTTCGTATCTGTTCAGTTTGACAGTAGAGCTGAACTTATCTGCGTAGAGCGGAATGTGAAATTGCACAGACGACTCAGAAGCAGGCAAAGTTTGTTACGTGACAATCCCAGCAGACGACATGCCGCGCGTGACTGAGCAGTAGGCCTATTTAGCAGTCGAAGTTGTGTCCGCATGTTATTTAAATGTGTTGTTGTTGGTTAGCAAACAGCTTGACTGGAATACTGGCGGACTGAGCGTTGCGACGTCTCTAGAAATAAGCATGTGGGTTGGTACAAGTTTATGTGAGTGCCTTCTTGTTTCCCAGCAGCCTGACTGTCTGCTTTAGCCGTTCTCTTCGTCTTTGACACTGTGTCCGCGTCGTCGTCTTATACTTCATATCCATCAAACCGACCTTTTTCTTTTTTACAGCTGTCTTTAGTGGATAGTCTTCTTCGGCTGCTTCTTTTAATTCCAGAACAAGCCTCGCGTTCTGTAGGGTATCGACGCCTTTTGCTGACCATGTATTGGTCATTGTATTTTTACACTGTTCGTCTGCCATAATTATGTATTGTGAACTCAACCTGATCCATGCTTCAGTCAATCAATTACTTGTCAACAATGTCGTAACTAGCTGCGATTCAACCCAGAACCTTTCACCAAAACATATGAAAACATGTGGTGTTATCACTTGTTTTTTTCCACTACTTTCTGACCAGTAACCGACTCGAAAAAAAGCATCGAAGAGTACACTCTGACTGTAATTTTCTTTTAAGAAGCAGGTTATATTTTGGCTCGGTGGTGCTGCCACGTTGGTGTATACAGTGAGATGTGACGTCTATTATTATTATTTGTGCGTGTATGGGGGGGGGGGCTGTTACCAGGTGGTGTTGGCAGTATAAACAAAGGCGTCGGCAGTATAAACAAAGGCGTCGGCAGTATACACAAAGGCGTCGGCAACGAATCGTCGTTCCTTTTCTGATATCAGCTTGTCTCTTTTCTCTAGAACTGATTGGGAAGGTGTCGTGTTGCCTTGTCGTTTGGCTGACCAGTCAAGAAGCAGGGAGCCAGTTGCTGTCGCCCATGCCATCGATTTGAAAAGATGTAAGCTGGTTTTCCTTGATCAGGGCACTCAATGCTTTTCCCTTCACAGTGACACAGCCTTCAGACTGTTGAAGCTGATCACTTATTAGAAGACAAAATGTTCTCTCTAGAATTGATGGTAAGCTTTTAAGTGGTGTTGTGCTTGATTTCATAAGTAAACGTGGTAAGACTTATAGACAGCTCCACTGAAGTCCGCCCTGACAGTTCGCACGAGATCTCGCGAGCCAGGGAGAGAGAGAGAGAGAGTAGTCGGTATAACTAATATTGTCTTTGCTAGTTATTTATGGTTCAGGTGTAAAGTGAAAATGTTTGGTTTAAATCTTATAAATAAAGAAAAGTCTTTGTGTGCCTGTCTGTGTCGATGCCATGACTGATTTGGCGCTCGAACCGGTGAACCTTTTGAGATGAGACTTGGTGTGAAGACTCCTTGAGACACGAGGGTCCTCTGTGCGGGTTACACCTCTGTCGCTAGTTAAGGTAATAACGCTAAAGATTATTGAAACGAAGGAGTCGCTGTGTGAAGTAAAGGGAGGTGACATCAAGTTAACTGCTGCCCCGTTTGACAGGTAGCTCCGTGATCTAACGGTTAGCACTCTCGTGACTCTCACGTCAGTGATCAGGAGTTCAATTTTCGGTGGAACTTTATCTCTCTCTTCCCCCCCACCCCACCTTCCCTTTCTCTCCCCCCCCCCCCCCACCTCCCCCACCGCCACCACCACCATTCAGCTGCTACAACACTAGCATTATCGAAAATGTGCAACATTATTTCCCTCTCTGTGTCAATGCCCACATCATGGAAAACAGCTTCAGCGCTGTGGAAGAACTGGTCAAAGGGGTATTTTTGCTACTTTAATGTATTTCTTGGGCTTTCCTGTAATTCTTAGAACCGTGAAATTGTTTGGATTTGTCAAGTTTCTGATGCTCGTCCGTGTAAAACCAATTTCGAGCGTTAAAGGTCATGTCCATTGACAAAAGCTTGAGTAACTTCCCTTTGAAAGGTCATATGCCCTAAGCAGGTGTTCCATTGCACATTTTCAGAGGTTTTAGCCCTGACGTTTGCAATGTGTGCACAACGTAGTGTGCCCGCCTTCATCGCCAGCCTCGCAGGGTTTCACGCGAACACTTGCACACATTTCACTATACGCGGTTTCGTTTTGTGTGCTTTGTCTCCAGCGTTTCGTGGCGTTATTAAATACTTCACTGTGTTCTTTGTTTTGTGTGCTTTATCTCCAGTGTTTCGTGGCGTTATTAAACATGCCACTGTGTTCTTTGGTTTTGTGTGGTTTCTCTCCTGTATTTCGCTGTTCTGTGTGGTTTGTCCCCAGTGTTTCGAGGTGTTATTAAGCATTTCACTGTTTGCTCTTTGGTTTTGTGTGGTTTGTCTCCAGTGTACGTTCCGCGTCTTATGCAGAATACAGAATCTTTAATGTCTATGAATAACATCGAAAATTGCCTTTTCAAATGCATGAGAACAATTAGAACATAAGAAATATAGAAAAATAGACATATAGTAAAAGTAATTCTCCTTTATAATTGCGAGTCTGTGGGGACCCCCCCCCCCCCCCCCCCCCCAAACACATATACACACACACTCAAATCCAGGCCTCACAGCCAGTTACACACATAGCACAGGCACATTATTAAATTTTTCATTATTTTTTCATTGGTTTTGTGTAGTTTGTCTCCAATGAACGTTTCGCGATTTTGTATAGTTTGTCTCCAGTGTCACATGACTCTGTGTGGTTTGTCTCAATTGTCTCGTGATTCTGTGTGGTTTGTCTCAGTTGTCTCGTGATTCTGTGTGGTTTGTCTCAGTTGTCTCGTGATTCTGTGTGGATTTTCTCCAGCTAGTAGATATTCTTTGTGGTTTGTCTCTTGCGTTTCCGGATCCTGTGTGGTTTGTTTCAACTGTTCCGTGGTTCTGTTTGGTTTGTCTCCAGTGTTTCGTGATTCTGTGTAGTTTCTATCCAGTGTCTCATAGTTCTGTGTGGTTTGCCGCCTGTATTTCGTGTTTCTGTGTGGTTGGATTCCAGTGTTTCGTGATTCTGTGTGGTTTGTTTCCTGTGTTTCGTGATTCTGTGTGGTTTGTTTTCAATGTTTCGTGATTCTGTGTGGTTTGTCACCAGTGTTTCGTGATTCTGTGTAGTTTGTCTCTAGTGTTTCGTGATTCTGTGTAGTTTGTCTCCAGTGTTTCCTGATTCTGTGTGTAATTTGTCTCCATTGTCTATATAGTTTGTTTTCAGTGTTTCGTGATTCTCTGTGGCTTGTCTTCATTGTTTTGTGATTCTGGTGCGATTTGTCTCCAGTGTCTTGTGATACTTTGTGGCTTGTCACCAGTGTTTCGTGATTCTGTGTGGTTTGTCTCCAGTGTTTCGAGATTTTGTGTGTGTTTTTTCCAGTGTTTTGCGGCGTTATTAAACGATGTTTGTGACCCGCGGTGTTAAAAATATGGCGGCAAAATCGAGATAATCGTTAAAACTCAGTTACTTACTTTTCCGTTGACAGTTTGCGTCTGTGCTTAGAACCATAACCGGCATCGTCCAGATTTGAATAATAAGGATGAAGAGAGACGAGAACAACAAGTAGGTCAAAGGTCAACATTGCCCACACGACCAACAGACAGAGAAAACTGGGAATCAGTGACAAAAGGAGTATTGAAATAGAAAACAGACTTTTATTTCATGTATAAAATGCTTGCGCAAAGACGGCAGTTTGAATTGTTTACGTGTCTTTTTTTATTGTGGAATTCGAGTGACCCAAAAGAACTATTTTGATTGTATGCATAGCGACGTTCTTTTGTATTGTATTTGTATTTTGTAAAGAAAATTGAGGGTTACATAACAGCTAGAATGGAAAAGAGAGAGAAGGCAAATTAATCACTATATCAGTGAGAAAAATAGACAATACAAAAGAGAAGAACTATTTGGATGATTGGCAACACTAAAGGTCCACAGATGAAATAAAAAATATATGAATAATGGATTGCTTTTATCAAGTGCAAATCGTTTTGTACACGCACACGCAGGCACACACACACACACACACACACACACACACACACACACACACACACACACACACACACACACACACACACACACACACACACACACACACACACACACACACACACACACACACACACACACACACACACACACACACACACACACACACACACACACACACACGTAGACACATAATCTATGGTCACAGAAAAGGTCTACATATGTTTATGAAAGGGCCTGTCTATCTAAAGAGGAAAGTCTTGAGCTGTGTTTTGAATGCTTAAAGAGTGGAGAGATTTAGCAGACTGGCATTCAGTAAATTCCAGACAGATGCTCCATCTGTGACGCATGAAGCTGTCGGTGAAACTGAAAGAGTGCTCACGAAAAGATGTAAAATTACATTTTGGAATTTTCAAAACTTCACGCTAGAGGAGCGGAGGGTGCGTGATATTTGTTACGTGCAGAGTGAAATTAAGCGACTGTCAAAGTGGCGGTACTTCAAAACACTGGGGAAACACACCTGCACGCGCCTTGGTGTATCCCGCGTCTTATATCCAAACCATTGTTGCTGATGTTGTTTTATCAATTTCCGCAGGTCGGTGTTCAGGTATAATGCTATAACGCAAAGAGAAAAACAAATGCACATGACAGGCAGCTCCTTTTTATGTGTCAACACTTTTGTCTGGATCTCCTGAACAAAATATTTGTTCATAAGAGAGAAGAAGAAGAAGAAGAAAGAAAGAAAGAAAAAAGAAAAAAAGAAGAAGAAGAGAAAAACAAAGACATAAACGCCGGTTTACAGTAACTAATCTTCGCTGCTGTGGACTTCTTTTTTCAGTTTCTGCTTCTACAACATATGAGCGTATTTTGGAAAGCATAGTACTGAGCCTGTGGTTTATCCTTCTGTGCTCTTGTCGCATGTGATGCTGAATGAGTGACTGCAGCCTTTTATAGCGTATTTTGAATATCCACTCAAGTGGTGCACTTACAACGCTGTTTAGTTGTTAATGGCTGGTGCCACATGTAACTGCTGCCGTCTCGGCGGGCGTTCTGTGTACACCACACAACCATGGACTGGGTTACAGTAGCCTATCACTTTATACGAAGCCACATACGTAGGGTGCGTGTGTGTCTAGCTGTGGCCTGCCACCTTTGCTTTTGACAGATAGACCGAGATATTTTGCGTGCTACTGCCGTAACGCGGGGGGGGGGGGGGGGAGGAACAGATGCCGAAATGAGTCAGCACAAAAAGTTGGCCCTGGAAAAGAACATTCTCCCGCCGCTCTTGCCAGGGCTCGAATCCTCGGCTTTTTGATCACGTGAGTCCAGTCGGGGATCTACCACTGAGCTATCCCCGCTCTCTTCTCGCATTCCAATTTCCATACTCTCCGATTTAGATATTCTTTGTTTTTAGCCCCCCCGCACAAACACACAACACACGCCACCCCCACCCCGCCATTCCCCCACAGCCTCCCCCTTGCCCGCCGTCAATGTTCTCTCGTTCACCAACAGGCCCACCCACGCACCCCCACGCACGCAAACATCCGGCCCCCAGCCCCGTTTTTCCTTCATTGGGCTCCTTCGTCTTATGCGGTCTATTTTCGTCATTGTTATGTCACATATGTCCTGTTGTCCTGTTGGCCTTCGCTTTCGGCTTCACCGCATTCAGTCACCCCACGTCTCCCCGTTTCCCGCTCCTCTTGTTTACTGAGCGACGTTTATTTCCACCTTTCCTTTTAGTTTATCTAACCACCATCACCAACACCCCAGCACCGCCCCGCCCAACCCACCCGTCCTCTCCTGAGTTTGATGATGATGATGATGTGGGGTTTAATGTCCTCGGATGTCGGGCTGACATGCTGGGACAAACTGTAACAAACTCTTAAAACTAAAGATTAAGGGGGGGGGGGGGGGGGGGGGGGGGGGGTCTGTACGTGTAACCATGTCCGGGGGGCAGCAAGGTAGGCACCTTACTGCAGGTAAAAAAGAAATGTTAGGTGTGCATTTTACTGCGGATAAAAACGACCACCTGCTCACAGCTGTAAGTGGGTCTGCAACGAAGGCGTCATTATATTTTTTTAAATTTTTAATCCATCTTCTGAGTTTCTTTTTCATGTGTCATCAATCTAAATCCCGCATACGCTTCTGGCCGGTGTGCCGTCGTCTCCCCCTCAGTTGTCTTTCCGCGCTAATCAGTGGGGTGCATTTGCGTCACTAATTCTTCGTTCTACCAGTTCTTTTTCCATCGTCACATTATTTATTTATTTGTTTCCCTTTTCCTCTTCGTTTTCTCCTCAGAAAAGAGGTTGCGTGGAGGGATGTGGTCTGTTTTTGTCGTTGTTATAAATAACCCTTCGCCCTCTTTATAGATACGCATTCTGGTTTAACTCCGAATGAACGTAAAGGCAAGGTGTTAAAGATGTCTGCACTGTGCTTTGCTCATAGTAAGGCTGCAGTTTGTTTTGTTCATAGTCAGGCGGCAGTTTGCTTTGCTGATAGTCAGGCGGCAGTTTGCTTTGCTGATAGTCAGGTGGCAGTTTGTTTTGTTCATAGTCAGGCGGCAGTTTGTTTTGCTGATAGTCAGGCGGCAGTTTGCTTTGTTCATAGTCAGGCGGCAGTTTGTTCATAGTCAGGCGGCAGTTTGCTTTGCTGATAGTCAGGCGGCAGTTTGTTTTACTGATAGTCAGGCGGCAGTTTGCTTTGCTGATAGTCAGGCGGCAGTTTGTTTTGATAGACCCTATTTAGGCAGCAGTATGCCAGACTGTTGCAACCAGTGGTGCATGCGCTGGTTCTATCATACCTGGCAATGGCAGGCACAGGCTGGGCCCAGACTCAGTGCAAAGTGCGTAGCCAAAGTCTCTCCAGGTGTGCAATGGAACACGTTCTGGGACAAAAATGTCAATGATTCTCGTTGTGTTGACGAACGAGACCCTAAGTTCACCCGAGGTGGAGAGCATACCTCAGTAGTAGTAGCCATTTTAGTAGATGCGTACTATTAACATGTAGTATATTAATAATTTTGGTAAAAACAAAACGTCATTGAGGGTAGGTCAAAGTCGATATTGTGATAAGAGTTCGATCGTCAACAACGACAGGTTAAGTTCACGTTGAGTGCACCAACAGTGTATGTCGGCTGTGCTATCGCCAGCGTTGGGTCTTTTTTCCTGTGGGTCTTTTTGTCTTTGTTCTTTAACACCGAATCATGCACCGTTAATACAGCTGGTTTGGTTTTTATTATTATCAAGTTCTTTGGGAGAGAAGGAAACCGCTATCTAAGAAACAAAAAGACACTATTATTGTTGTGATTATGTTGATGATGAAAGTGAACGTATTTAGTAAAATGGACAAAAATAATCAACATTATTTTTGACTACGTAAGGTAACCTGTGTCAAAATGTTTAATCATTAATCTCGTACAGCCTGTTGTTGCTCCACACCGATTTTCGGGTAATAGTTTTGCAGAGATTTTTTCCCCAGCAGAACTGCAAACAGCAGCGTTCATGTGACGTGACTTCATTGAGTGCTCCCCATGGGTGCATCTTCAGTCACGCACATCACCTCTTTTAAAACATCACACAGGCCACTGGCCGCCGCACCGCCCCCCCCCCCCCCCTCCCCCCGCCCCCCGGCGAGCAAACACAATCTATTTCATTCGGCCTCAAACACAAACCGTTACTGTCAGGACTGCAGCAGAAGAGATCAAGAACGGTTTGCAAACATGGCGATGACTCCGTTGGAAAAGAGCGCTTCCAATCAACTTGCCAGCTGATGCCACGAGCTCATAAAAGAAGTCTTAGGCCGAGGATTATAGGGGGCGCTCTATGCTCTCTGACAATTGCGACAGGAAGGAGGACCGGTGGAGCGCGTGCTGAAGATCCGGTTCCACAACCCCGATCCCACGACAAGAATAGTGCACTTCTGACCAATCACATCACAGCCACCGAAAGAAAATGGAAAGAAAGAAGTAGAAGAAGAAGAAAGAAAAGTCCAGCATCAATGGAATCCGGAAATCCATCTTGCACGTACGATTTTGACACGTTTGGAGACAGTGGTACACTTCACAAACCATTTCAAATATTTGGCCGGCATTGTTACTCGATAGAAATGTTGAAGCTGACGATGGAGAAACTAAGCAGCTTAGAAATCGCGAGGAGGTAGGGGTTTTGTAGTGTTTGTTTTGCTTTAAATATGTGTGTGTGTGTGTGTGTGTGTGTGTGTGTGTGTGGTGTGTGTGTGTGTGTGTGTGTGTGTGTGTGTGTGTGTGTGTGTGTGTGTGTGTGTGTGTTTACCGTGAGCCTTTTTGGCTTAGCGGTAAGACGTGAAGCTGATAAGGAGAAGGACCTTGGTTTGATTCCGATTCGGTTCTCCTTTGTCTTCAAAAGTTGTGGTCTGTGAAATCTGTCTCTGTCCCAGAGACCGACCCGTGCTACCCAGGTCGCTATCACTGACCCGCAGACTGACCAATGCCGTCCAGGTTGCTGTCACTGACCCACAGACCGACCCGTGCCACCCAGGTCGCTGTCACTGACCTACAGACCGACCCATGCCACCCAGGTCACTGTCACTGACCCACAGACCGACTCGTGCCACCCAGGACGCTGTCACTGACCCACAGACCGACCCGTGCCACCCAGGTCGCTGTCACTGACCCACAGACCGACCCGTGCCACTCAGGTTGCTGTCACTGACCCACAGACCGACCCGTGCCACCCAGATCGCTGTCACTGACCCACAGACCGACCCGTGCCACCCAGGTCGCTGTCACTGACCTACAGACCGATCCGTGCCACCCAGGTCGCTGTCACTGACATACAGACCGACCCGTACCACCCAGGTTGCTGTCACTGACCTACAGACCGACCCGTGCCACCCAGATCGCTGTCACTGACCACAGACCGACCCGCACGGCCACTGATCACTGGCCACACAGGTCGCTGTGAGGTGCAATCGAGTGTTCACACGCTTATACAATGGCGTCATATCCTAATTTGGCAATGACCACTTCGGATCGACTTGAAATTGTGGAGCTCAACAAATGAAGGGATCGGGAGTTGGGGGATGTGGGGGGGTTGGGAGCTGATGGTGATCCACTGAAGGTTGCAGATGTTATAACAATAAATCGCTTTTGTGACGTGCAGTCCCAGAGCCTAGTGCTCTATGTGCTGAACATAAACTACATGCGTCTACTTTTTTACGCTTTGGCATTACGTCTTACCTGTCTTATAAATAATGTGTTTTGGTAAACAAATACAAATGTTACCATAAACCTTTTAGACAGCAGACGTTGCGCTCGTTTTATCGATAGTTGTGGAAAATCAATACGCCTCACGAAAAACAAACTTTCCTTGTGTTTCTTTCGAAACTTAGCATGACTGGTATCAATATTACAATCCTTTTGTAAAATATGTATGGATTCGGCCGAATTTCTTTGACAGCATTCTTAACTTTTCAAGAACATTTTACGGCGTCTAGTATGCCTAGTTTCTGGCGGGGGTGTTTTTTCCTTTGTCATGCGCACACGTGGAAGTGTCTTAAATCAACTCCCGAGCGCATGTCGTAAAATTTAAACTGAGATGTTGTGAGTTTTTATCCAGTTTTGAGCCAGAGTGCTTTTTGTTTCAGTCTTTTGCTCCAGCCTTTGTGACCGCGTAGCCCGATGTTGAAGCGTTTGCGAGGAAGGAAGAGTCAGACTTGTCTCCGGAAAGCTGGCCATCTCCAAGTATGTATGTAAACGGGATCACGTTTCAGATTCTCAGATTCAGGTTCAGATTCAGATTCTTTATTCACCAAGTTTTACAACAAGGAAGTGTCTCGAAATCGGTAAGCGGATGACGTTTGATATATATATATATATATATATATATATATATATTATATTATTATATATATATATATATATATATATATATGGAACGGGGGTAGCTCAGTTCGTAGAGCGTCCGACTGAAAAGCCAGACGCAATACTGACGCGGGCTCGAGTCCCCTGTGCGGCAAGGGATTCTTCTCACAGAGTCAGCTTTCAGTGCAGTCTCTCTTACGGTGTCTGTACAGTCCCCGTGTGCAATTGCATGTGTCAACATCTGTGTGCATGTTAAAAAATCCCAAACATTGGCAGACATACCTTTATTTTGACACATGCAAATACTGCACACACTCATAGGAATGGGTAGCGTTGCTCTTGCGGCTCTGTGCCTTACTCATGTAAGGCGACCCGAATTTTCCGCAAGGGACAACGAAGTACTCTGCGTGTATATGTGTGTGTGTGTGTGTGTGTGTGTGTGTGTGTGTGTGTGTGTGTGTGTGTGTGTGTGTGTGTGTGTGTGTGTGTGTGTGTGTGTGTGTGTGTGTGTGTGTGTTCTTTCTTTCCTTTGCCCGCCTGATGTGGTTAAGTGGGCTCAAAGCAGCAACTAACTAACTTGCTCGCTTGGCCAACTATTCAGTTGAAGAAGAAATGGACCACGCAATGCGCACACTGCACCTAACCTCTCCGTCTGTGCAAGTAGGCACCACCAGGGTGTCCAACAGGTAGGCACCACCGGTGTGTCCAGCAGGAAGGCAATACCAAAATATCCAACAGGTAGGTGCCACCAAGTGTCCAACAGGTAGGTACCACCAAGTGTCCGACAGGTAGGCACCACTAGAGTGTCCAACAGGTAGGTACCACCAAGTGTCCAACAGGTAGGTACCACCAAGTGACCAACAAGTAGGCACCATCAGGATGTCCAACAGGTAGGCACCACCGGTGTGTCCAGCAGGAAGGCAATACCAAAATGTCCAACAGGTAGGTGCCACCAAGTGTCCAACAGATGGTACCACCAAGTGTCCAACAGGTAGGCACCACTACAGTGTCCAACAGGTAGGTACCACAAAGTGTCCAACAAGTAGGTACCACCAAGTGTCCAACAAGTAGGCACCACTAGAGTGTCCAACAAGTAGGTCCCACCAATGTCCAACAGGTAGCACCACTGGAGTGTCCAACAGGTAGGTACCACCAAGTGTCCAACAGGTAGGTACCACCAAGTGTCCAACAGGTAGGTACCACCAAATGTCCAACAGGTAGCACCACTGGAGTGTCCAACAGGTTGGTACCGCCAAGTGTCTAACAGGTATGGACCACTAGAAAGTCCAAGAGGTAGCACCACCAACAGATGTCAAACAGATAGGCACCACCTGAATGTCCAACAGGTCGGTACCACTAAGTGTCCAACAGGTAGGTACCACGAAGTCTCCAACAGGCAGGCACCACTAGAGTGTTCAAATGGAAAGCACCACTAGTGTTCAACAGCTAGCACCATCGGACTGTCCAACAGGTAGGTACTACCAGAATGTCCAACAGGTAGGCACCACTAGAATGTCCAACAGGTATGGACCACTAGATTGTCCAAGAGGTAGCACTACCGGAGTGTCCAACAGATAGGGACCATTGGAATGTCCAACAGGTAGGTAGGTAGTTGGAGAAAGGTCTTGGTTCCAACGTACTTAAGATTCCAGTTTTTGTTTTGTTTTGCTTTTTGTGCTGTAATCGCTGCCTCTTCCATTGCAGCAGCGACGCTGTCTGTTTTAAAAAAAAAGGTAAATCCCAGGTACCTGTCCTACTGCTGTCTGGATTTTACCCCAAAACGTCTTTTCTCTAACAACTGAAATCCTTCTTTCCTGAAGCCTATCATCCTACAGTTATAAGTGTAAATTCGTGATCAAATAAATCTTTGCTGTTTCAAGGAAAGCGTTCAGCCGATTTTGCAGCCTACCTATAGTTGACACAATAGGTGTCAGGATGTTAGCAGAAAAAAATCGATTTATGTTAGGCCCAAAGGCACACCAAGCTTTGCTTTGGCAGTGGTTTCGCTGGCAAGCTCATTATTCAGCCGGAAAAAAAGCTGCGTTAGCTTCCTCTTCTTTTTCCTCGATCACCAATATGTAATCTTCCTTTCAGACCCTGCAGGCAGTGGAAAAAATAATGTCATATCGTTACACACAACATATGCTTGTATAAGGGGCGTCTTGCCCTATGATCACCCTTGGTTAATAAATACCACCCAACTGTACACTTTTATGCGTCCCTAAAATATATCAGTGGAATGCTTTACTAGGTTGTGTGCGTGTGCATGTGCGTGTGTGTGTGTGTGTGTGTGTGTGTGTGTGTGTGTGTGTGTGTGTGTGTGTGTGTGTGTATTTAGCCAATTTTACAAGTAATAATAATAAATAATTCTTACAGAGCGCTATTCTCTAACCAGAGTTAACCTCACTGAGCTGTACGAACAACTCGTCTCAAAAACCACATTAACATACATTTCAAAGAATAGAACCTTAAATATTGTAGTCTACCATTATCACCTAGCAAATAATAACTACACACACACACACACACACACACACACACACACACACCAGTCAGTCCCCGCTCGCCCATTCAAATACATCAATAGACGATTTCCGGAAATAGCAGGCAAAGATAATTTGACAGTGTTTTCTTACTCCGGGAGAGTGAAGTCCCCTGAATGGAGGCGGCAGCTGAGAAGAGCCGATCTGCGACAGTTTTAGATCTTCAGGCATGGACCTATTATAGTTTATACTAGACTACCAGCTGGGGAACCTACTGTCCGATCTGCATGTTCCCCACGAACAGTGAGCGCTTGATCGGCATTTCTGATGCCTTTTCTGCCTTTTGTTTACGGGTATCCGTCATCTTCCCCACGTGCTCACTGTACCCCCAACAAAAGCGTGCCTACTCTGTGCTACACCCGCAGGCATGGACTGATATATATACAGGCCATGCCTGTAGGCATTTACCGAGTGCAGTTCCCTGGATTTCCGAAGATCGTCTATTAGTAAATGATCGATACTCACAGCAAGAACAAATTGAGTCTGTCTTCTCATCTTCTCACATCCACTCCCCACGCCCCTTCTTTTGCCCAGACCTCGTATGCCCCCCCCCCCCCCCCCCCCGCCCCCACCCCCCCCGCACCCCCCACCCCCCCCACCCCCCGACGCCCTCTCCCTATCCATAGGCATCCGTCTACATTTACAAGTCAGACACTCTCTGTATCCACCTTTTTCAGACAAAGTACTAAATTCTACTGGAAACCTATTATAAAGTAAACAGACGTTGTTATATTAAATGTTATCGTAGTTGTTTAATTATATTCGCTGATGTGAACTGATCTGATCAAAATGCATCATTGTTTGCGTTGTGGTGGCAGCTGCTTGTTTTATTTACACGTAATGGTGGTTGCTGTTACCGGCAACTATATGAATAGTGTTGTCAATTGTTTGAGGATGTACCTCTGGCGGAGTTTATGTACCTTGTATTTACACGCATGCCAGGTGAGCGTTACCGTAGGCGACTCAGGTCTTTTTAGTTGTACTTGTGTGACGTCTTTCGAGCGCTAATTAACTCCCTTGTGTGTTGATTTATCAACTGTTTGCCTGTGTTCATATTATTGTTTATTCTTATTTTTGTTGTTTTAAAAGTCTGTTTTTATTAGCCCTTGTCGGATGAATAAAGTGTTATTGAACTGAGTTGGAGAGGTGTTTTCCAGACCTGTATGAGGAATAATTAAAGTTGTGTAAATCGTTGAATGAACTTTTTGGCCGACCCACGCCTGAGTATCGCTGAACACAGTTTAAAGTTAGTCTGCTGTTCATAATGTCTACAGCTGGTCTACCCGGATGCTCAAACGTAGCGGTAGTTTCAGGAGTGTTGGTGTCTCCTTTTTCTTAAATAATGGCACTGTATTTGTTGTGGACATCTTACTGGAAACAGACCTGTTACAAGAAGGCCCGCTGAAGTGCTTTTGGCTTGGTTGTCTGTGACACTGCTGCAAGTATATAGTAGTAGGAGTAGTAGTAGTAATAATAATAATAACAAAACGGATTTCCGTAGCGCCCACGCAACGTTGGAGCCCAAAGTGTTTTATGATCACACACACACACACACGCACACACACACACACACACACACACACACACACACACACACACACACACACACACACACACACACACACACGACACGCACACAGCACGCACGCACCACACACACACACACACACACACACACACACACACACACACACACACACACACACACACACACACACACACACACACACACACACACACACCACATGCACGCACGCTCACACACACACACACATACACACACGCACGCACGCACGTACGTACGCACGTAAGCACACACACACACACACACACGGGCGGGGAGGGGGGAGATAAACACGGCTGTGAAAAAGACAGTTTAGAAATAGTTATTGAACCAGGCGGTTTTGAATGAGGAAGAGAATCAGAGTGGCAGTGTGTTTGATGCAAACTGTTCCAGACAGATGGTCTATAGTAAGAAAACGACTATTCACCCGCAAATCGTTTTGCGTTCAGACGAGGGGGTGACCCGTACCTTACGGGTGTCGGATGCGGTTCGTAATTGTCTGGTTGGAGTGTACAGTTGAAGGAGATCAGACAGATAGGCCTACTGAGCGGATGTGCCAAAGATGGAACTGAAGCAGATAGTGGAAATTTGGCACTGTCCGGCCCTGCCGCCTTCCCTGTCTTTAAATGCTTCATAACTCCTTTCATTTCGGTTTTACTGATTCCTGCATCCAAAACGTCGTCGTGTGTTTCATTACGACGGCATTATCATAGTTAATGATTAGCGTGATACAAACTAACGTAAAATGAATAAACAAATAAACTACACGAGTAATGGCGATGCCCAATTCTGCTTTGTATTCGGGTACACAGCGATAGAGATTAGTAAGTGCGAAACAAAATGTGTGTAACGTAATGTATATACGCCAGTGCACATTAAAAAAATATATATATAATGAAGCTGAACACCTTGACTGTTACAATCGGAATTCTGGCCTGACCAAACGTATTTAAATGTTGGGGGACTGGGATGTAGCATCAGTTGGTTCAGCGTCGGGACTGGCCCGCTGTGGTTACCCAGGGTTCGACTCTCCCGATGCGGCATGGGTCCCCCCAAAACTCCCAGCACTGGTTTACGACATCCTTCCTTCAACCACAGCCGTATTTAGTTACGCCGTAGGTCCCAGAAAACTGTCAGCTAACGAGCAGTTTTTTGTTGGTGCTCAAAGAGAGTAAGTTTGTTACAAACAACTCAAATTATATCAGACGTTTGTTTTATAACTGACCGTGTTGCTTACTCCAGCTCAAATAATATCTAAATCGTTTGAAACGAGACGGAACTATCTTTTTGCCCGGGGTGGATCCGTCTCATGTTTCAGTACGTGCGTGCTTGGGCGCTAGGTTGCTTCCAGAGTCTTATCAGTACCCAAACCTTTCGGAGGGCGCTGTGGACAGCTGCGCGGAGATAAAGAGTGCCCCTTTAGTGGTGTAACCAAATCTGGCACAGTTTGGAGGAAGGTGCCGGAAAGCGATGCTCGGAGTGTGCCCCCCCCCCCCCCCCCCACCCCCCACCCCTCAACATCTGTGCGCACGTGAAAAATGCCAAGCAGAGGCAACCATAGCATTGTTTGGACACAGGAAAATGCAGCACACACTACGTCAACTCTAGGTGACGGAGTGTGGCGGCGACCCAAGTTGCCAGGAGAATGAAAAAGGCCACAAGCGCCCGACCAAGTCTTCCGGAAAAATAGAACGCAGAAGAGAAGGAAATATACAGAAATGTCTGTGAACTGATGCTAAAAATAACCCTACTAACTACCCCCGCCCTACTCAGTGTGAACTGATGATAACAATAACCCTACTACTGCCCACGCCCTACTCAGTGTGAACTGATGATAACAATAACCCTACTACCACCCCGGCCTACTCAGTGTGAACTGATGCTAACAATAACCCTACTACTACCCCCGCCCTACTCAGTGTGAACTGATGATAACAGTAACCCTGCTACCACCCTCGCCCTACTCAGTGTGAACTGATGATAACAATAACCCTGCTACTACACCCACCCTACTCAGTGTGAACTGATGATAACAATAACCCTACTACCACCCCCGCCCTACTCAGTGTGAACTGATGCTAACAATAACCCTACGACCACCCCCGCCCTACTCAGTGTGAACTGATGATAACAGTAACCCTGCTACTACCCACGCCCTACTCAGTGTGAACTGATGATAACAATAACCCTACTACTACCTACGCCCTACTCAGTGTGAACTGATGATAACAATAACCCTACTACTACCCACGCCCTACTCAGTGTGAACTGATGATAACAATAACCCTGCTACCACCCCCGCCCTACTCAGTGTGAACTGATGATAACAGTAACCCTGCTACCACCCCCGCCCTACTCAGTGTGAACTGATGATAACAATAACCCTACTACCACCCACGCCCTACTCAGTGTGAACTGATGATAACAATAACCCTACTACACCCACGCCCTACTCAGTGTGAACTGATGATAACAATAACCCTACTACTACCCACGCCCTACTCAGTGTGAACTGATGATAACAATAACCCTACTACTACCCACGCCCTACTCAGTGTGAACTGATGATAACAATAACCCGACTACTACCCCCGCCCTACTCAGTGTGAACTGATGATAACAATAACCCTACTACTACCCACGCCCTACTCAGTGTGAACTGATGATAACAATAACCGTACTACCACCCCCGCCCTACTCAGCACCCTTTCTCCCTTCCTCTATCACCCATCATGATCCCACAATGATAACAACTTCTACTCCCTCCACCAACCACACGCACTCTCCCTTGCTCCCTCATTTCCCCCCTCCCTCATCCAAAACATCCTCCACTCCCAGTTCTAACTACGCCTTCCTCCCTCTTACCATCCATCGCCCACCCAAAGCATCGCCCACCCACTCCCATCACTGTGGGACACCTTCCGGCTCCTCACAACCCCTCCCCCCTCCACCCCGTCTCCCTCACTACCCGGCAGTGTCTTTCCAGGCCGTGCTGTCTGCGTGGACACGTTCTTCCCGGACTGATGAACCAAAACAGTCAAGCGTTCCATATCAAAGACGATCAAAGCTCTGGTGTGAAATGCTGAATATCTAATCCTATTCACTGTATTAAACTCGTGGACCTTTGGCGTTGGAGGCGACTAAGCTTGTGTGAATATATCAAAGTCAACACGGTTAATCCCTTTTCATCCTTTTCTATTTTAAGCCACTTCCTCTCAAACAACAGTTGTGTGTTCATTGCTGATTTGATTGAACGTATTAACCTTTCAGTTTTAAAGCAGTATTGTTACATCCATTCGCTCCCCCCCCCCCCCCCCCCCCCCCCCCCCCCCCCCCTCACGTTTAGCTGATAGAGAAGGGCTCATAGCCCGAAGCCACTGTTTTATATACATAAAACAAGTCCATCGTCTCGTAATATCACAGTCAAGTCGTGTGACTCCTGTTCTGTGTTTTCACCTAACGAAATAAACTGTTCCCAAAATACACTACCTCTTGTGGGAAATTACTTCAGAAGAAAGGCTTTCCTGTCCGAGGTAGTGCGCCTGATAGAAAGCGTCGCTGGTGAACGTATCGTTGAGAACAGTGCTGGTAAAGATATCGTTGTGAACATTCCCTGGTGAAGACTTCGTTGTGAACATTCGCTGGTGAAGACATCGTTGTGGTGAAGACATCGTTGTGAACAGCTGCTGGTGACAGCATCGTTGTGAACACTCGCTGGTAAAGACATCGTTGTGGTGAAAACATCGTTGTGAACAGTCGCTGGTGAAGACATCGTTGTGAACAGTCGCTGGTGACGGCATCGTTGTGAACTGTCGCTGGTGACGGCATCGTTGTGAACAGTCGCTGGTGACGTCATCGTTGTGAACAGTCGCTGGTGACGGCATCGTTGTGAACAGTCGCTGGTGACGGCATCGTTGTGAACAGTCGCTAGTGACGGCATCGTTGTGAACAACTGCTGGTGAAGACATCCTTGCATGTACGGAGTATTGTTGAAGAATCCTTCTATGTTATGAAAAATCATTGTAGAAAAACTTCTTCCGGAATATCTTTTCAACTTGAAATTGCTCAAATAAAATTAAAACAGTATCAACAGTTTTGGTTAGTGGCAGTCTCAGACACTCAGCAGTTTCCAACGACGGCCAAGAAACTAATAAAAAGTTCTAAAAACAAATAAAGAATATACTAATTAATGAATTCGCATTCACAAAACAAAATTAGTCTGTCTTAAAAATAATAATTACAATTTTTTTAACGGGAGGAGTGAAGGGGGGCGGAGAGGGGCAGAGTTCTGCTGTACAGATACTAAACAAACAAACAAATAAATACTATGTTGTTAATCAATCAACCAGTCAGTCAATCAAGTAATTGATCAATAACAATAACTGGGAGGGTGGGAGGGGACTGGATTTGCTCTGTACAGGTACGTATGTCACCACGCCCATTCGAGTCTCGATTCTTAAATTCAAATTATTGTTCTTTTTCTCTTCTTCCTCACTCGAACCCAAAAGCCGATCTTCAGCGAACACTTCTGTGGTTGCTGTGCAAGATTTTGGTGTTCCGTCGGAGCGGAAAGTCATTTTCTTGAAGATTCTGTGGGAGCAGGTAAAATCTCTTGACATTTTCAGAAACCTCCTTAAACGTGTTGTCACTTCTACCGAAGGCCCTTCAGCGACCCACGATTTTAAGCTGCTTTAAGCAAAACTATGACAAAGGCCCTCCGTAGAAAGAGAGGAAAGTCGATCGAAGCTAATGCAAACCGTGTTGGGACCAAAGTGCGTCTTCGGTCAGGGAGTGTGAGCTTTCATCTTGTCGGCGGAATAAGTGAGCGGAAGCTCGTGAGCTTTTGTCTTGCCAATGGAAAAGGGTTATGAGGAATACTTTTCAGCTTTTGTCTTGTCCGAGCTGGACGAGGGGAGTGATTGGATGAAGACGGTTGTTTGCAGGGCGCGGCTAGCTGGACTGGTTACAGGTCTATTCAGAGACTAATCTGACTTATCAAGCTGGCGTACCGTTGCCTGACGACCAGCTGCATTATGATCAGTAGGAATCAATGCGGTCGACAGTAAAGCGAAAATGCTCTTTTGAATGTGTGGGCTTTGTGGAATACCAGTTGTCATGGTGGTGTTGGAATCCCCTGGATGAGGAAGGGGGTCTTACAGGTTTTATCGGGTCGGCCGTTTTCTGTTGATGCTGTTGTTCTTGATGACAACGCAGAAGCGCAAGACGTTTTTGTTGCAAAAGTGAAACAAAACAGTTTGCTTCTTTATTTTTGCTTTTTGTTGTTGTTGTTGTTGTTGTGTGTGTGTGCGTGCGTGCGTGCGTGTTTGGTGTGTGTGTGTGTGTGTGTGTGTGTGTGTGTGTGTGTGTGTGTGTGTGTGTGTGTGTGTGTGTGTGTGTGTGTGCGTGTGTTTTTTTTTCTTTCTTTTTTTCTTTCTTTCTTTCTTTTTAACAGTGGATGTCGATGGTGATGTATTGTCAGTGTTGGTTTGGGTAGTTTGTATATTTTGTATTTTTCCTTGAGGAAAGCCATTGGCAAAGCGGGTGGAGCTACCAGCCCACTGGTTCTGTCCCATCGAAGTCCTACAACGTTCGGAACACTGAGTTGTTTGGCGCACATGGCACACATTTAAAAGAGGGTTGTTGTTGTCGTTGTTCATGGAAGTGATGACGTCATGCCTTTTAAAAGCTTCGTTTTAGCATGGAAGTACTGGTGATACACCTTTAAAAGCTTGCTTTTGGCATGCAAGTGCTGATGGCACACTTTTGAAAGCTTATCTTTGGCATGCAAGTGCTGATGGCTCGCGTACTTTAAAAGCTTGGTTTGGCGTAGGCCTACCAGTGCTGACGGCACACCTTTGAAAGTTTGGAACAAACTACCCCGGTAATTCAACAGGAGAAACATCGATGACAAAATATCGAAGCAGTTTGAAGTAGGAATGTCAGTAAAAGCTTTATGCTGTCAACGCTAGTGAAAGCCAACCAAGAGTCCTTCAACGTGCAATTCTCGTCACGCTGACTGGTGTCGACTAAATACTCCCACTCAGCAACCTCTGTGACCTAGCTCTGTCATCACTCGTGTCATCGCCGTCGGAGGAACGCTCCACTCGTACCTGATCGACACGGAACTGCCATCCCAACCGCCACTGAGCACCGCTATTTCTGATCGGCCATTCAGCCACAGACAATTTCATTTTCCGGCATCACTGCATCCCATCCGTGAAGCTGAAAGAGAGATTCCAGACTGGGAGTTAACGATGACAACGGTAAACAAACGGGAGAAGAAGGTGGATTATCACCGCTGACTTGTGGCACGTAACGGTGACGTGGCAGTGCCGGGGCCTGAGTTCGCCGTGCACTGTGTTGACACAGGAAGCCCACTAGAAGGGTGTGATTGTGTTCACAGCAAGCTAAGCTTTGTTAATGCTCCATTTTCCCCCATCCTTCACGCCAGATTGGTTTAAGGTTGGTTTGGAATGGTTTTAGGGGTGCGGCCTTACGGGAAAGGGGGGTGAGGGGGGGGGGCGTGGCATATTAAGGCGGGTTATATCCTGTCAGACCAAATCCTGTCGACAAAGGCTAAGTGAACAATATGCCAATGGCTAGGGTGCGTACCTGCAGAGAGGACAACATCCCAGCAGAGAAGAGGACTCATGTGGAGAATGACTGAACTGATTCATGATAACAAAGTTTTGTTTTATCAGGTTGTGTCGCGCACCACACAGGTAGGACAGGTGGCACGAATGGGGACAGAAACCGGGTTGTCTTCAACAAAAATCAAAGACGAAACATGCTATCGTTAGAAAAACAAAAGACAAAAGATTAGGACACACAAGGATTAGAAAGGAGGCTATTAGTATCAGGACAACGCAAAACAACGTGCAGATAGTTTTCAGCACAGATGCCGTGTTTCCTGGCAACGGACAAGCATGGTAAAAAGACAATAAAAACAAGGAAACCGTTCAGACAAAATTAGCCGTTAAGTTCGCTAGCTGTGTGCTGCTGCATGGCGCTTGGGCATGCTTGGGAAATCGAGCATGTGCAAAGTTTTCATGTTTTTGTTTTTGTTTGTTGTTGTTTTTGGCGTTTAGTTTGCTTGTTTGTTGTTGTTGTTGTGGCGTTTTGACTGTTTGTTTTTCGTTGTTATTGTTGTTGTTGTTTGTTGCTTTTCTTGTTCTTGTTTTAGTTACCCTTTTTGCTTCTGCGGAACATAAGGGTTTCCAAAGCAATCAACTTAACATTATGTTGTATAAATGGAATAAAGTTGACGTCAAAGCATGTTTTCTGCTGCCAGTTATAACCATGCTAATTCTTCTAGTGATTCCACGAAAGCTTTTAAACAAAAACAAAAGAGTTTGGGTTATTGTTCCCTAAGACGTATTGAGACCCGATGCTGTTCAAACACTGTATCATGCACAAGCTCCGTGTCTGGATGAGCCATCGCGTGCACAGAAAGAAAAGAAAAAAGAAGGGGGGAAAAAACTACTTCCGGGTTCTGTGAAAAGTAGATTCAGTTTTAGGTTGGACGTGTCGCTCCGCTTCGGTATCTGCGTGTTCATTACTCTCTCTCTCTCTCTCTCTCTCTCTCTCTCTCTCTCTCTCTCTCTCTCTCTCTCTCTCTCTCTCTCTCTCTCTCTCTCTCTCAACCTGTTATGGTTTGAACGTTTAAACTAAATGTTACAGAAACATGTGTTCCTGTCTTTGGTTGCAGTGATTACTTCCCAGTATGTCTCACATGGTTGAAAAAAGGGGTGAAAATCCTCAAATCTGGCCATAAAACATAACGTATCGTTGTTTTTCCAAATTTGATGATGACTCCTTTTCTACTTGATCTGTCGAATTCCACAATTTCAGATGTGTACCACTTCAGTGAGCCAGATGCCGCTCTACAGCACTGGCATGAGACCTTCGTCAATGTCTATGACAAGCATGCTCCCTTTAAAACTATACGAGTAAGGCACACTGCTAAACTGCAATGGCTCAAACCGCCAGTTCAAGGCGCCAACCACTATCGTGACCGTCTATTAGAACACGACCTATCTAACACGATGAATATAAAAAGCAAAGGAACAAAATTACATCCCTTCTTCGTGCATCAAAAAAGAAGTTTTTTCAAGACCTAAGCAGTTCAAATCGAAATTCTAAATCTGTATGGAAAGCCTTAAATGAACTGACAAACAAAAATACTGGAGCTAATTCTTCACGCACTAAAGATATTTCAGCCAACGAGCTAAACATTCACTCTGCGACAATTGCTAAAAAGATTATAACTGTCAACAGTACAGAATCGAATGACTTGTGTACGTGTGCGCTAAAAGAGTTCTGTGATATTTAAGTCTGCCCCTCCTATTCCACCCATGATAATAACCGAGGTTTACAACGCACTGATACATTTAAAGCAAACTGGAACTCGGGGCTTGGATGGTCTGGATGGAAAAATACTAAAGCTTTCTGCACCTGTAATCAGTGATACCCTAACGTATGTTTACAATCTTTGTATATAGAAATGTTACGTTCCGGCTGCTTTCAGGCAGGCCAAAGTCATTCTTCTTTTTAAGTCTAGAAAGAGCTCCGTCAAACTATAGGCTAATTTCTGTCTTCTCAGCTCTCTCAAAGCTATTTGGGAAACACATAAACAAACATATTCTTGCACATTTTAACAAAAACAACCTGCTTCACCCTAACCAGTCAGGGTTCTGAGAAAATCACTCGTGTCACACCGCTTTAACAAGTCTTGTTGACCAATGGCTTTCCAGTATAAATGATTTTACAAAATGTTGGTGCAGTTTTTGTGGACCCTGCTAAAGCCTTTGATGTAATAGACCATGGACTCATTCATCCTTCGAAACTTGGCAGTGTATGGATTGTCTCCGGAGACACTCTACTTGCGTCATTTCTTACAGATAGAAAGCAAACTGTGCATGTGAATGCACCCACATCCGATGTACGATCTCTCAAATATGGAGTTCCCCAAGGTTCTGTTCTTGGACCATTACTCTTTTCCATTTCCATCAATGACCTCCCTCTATTCATCAAAGCATGTTGTGAACCTTTCGCAGATGACAACAATCCACAGCAGTAACTCTAATCTCAGAAAGCTATCGGAGTCACTAAAGTCTATTAGAATGGGCAGAGTATAATTATGTCTCTCCATCCTGATCAAATCAAATTTATGCGTATTTCTGTCTGGGACCAGGCAAAAGAGACAAAATTTAACTTTGAAATTCCCACCTATTTCCATCGGAAACCAAACTGTCAATAAAGTCGACAAACACAAAGTTTCAGGTGTGACCATTGACTGCAATCTTTCCTGATCCAGTCTTGTGACTGTTTTATGTAAAAGTACTTCCAAGAAAATTTACCAGCTATCTAAAATTAAACACTTTCTGGACCTTCATGACATATTTTTCATGCCCATATTCAACCCATCCGCGACTACGGCCCGATACTGTGGGACTCAGCAAGTGCAAATACTCTCAAACCTTGATTAGTTTACATAAGACAGCGCTCAAGGCAATTTTCCTAAAAACCACAACTCTAACGATCTCAGACTATAACTTCCTATCTATTCTTCCCCTCAAAGAAAGGCTTAACTACAACAAGGGAGTTCTGATACACAAAATTATGTCTGGTTCTGATACACAAAATGATGTCCGGAAAAGTCCCACCCTCTCTTATGTCTAATTTTTCCCTAAACCAATCCTGACATTCTGGAAAACTCAATATACCAATCCTGACTGACCTTTTTAAGTCTAGCTTAGTATATTCCGGTAGTGTTCTTTGGAACTCACTCCCTGACTCCCCTATGGTGAACTTGGACAGTTTCCGCTTGAGGTCCAGGCAAAGTGTAGGATGCTAAATTTTAGGTTTAAATAGGTAAATATAAATTACAAGTTTAAGTTTTCAAATATTATGTACAAATTCCTTTATGAAATGTACAGGGAGGGAAAATATAAATCGCCATTTTTGTCCACTGTTGAGACGGTCCTTAACGGGATTGGCCTAAGTGGTATGTGGACACATCAGTTTGACTTGAATTACTCTAACCAGTGGTTTAAGTCTAAAGTTACACGAGTTTTACGAGATCAGTATATCCAACAGTGGTCCTCAGAAATTGAATCAAAAGAAATATATTACAATAATCGAATGTTTAAAAACGTGTTTACACCTGAAGATTATTTGCAAATTTTACCGCTTAACTTAGCATACACATTTGTATACTTTAGAACACTAAACCATAGACTCCCAATTCAAACGGGACGAGTAATGAACTTGCCTTACGAAGACAGATTATGTACTAAGTGTTCATCTGCTGACATTGGTGACGAATTCCATTATGTTTTTAGTTGTCCTTTTTTTTGCTGAATCCAGAAAAAAATATCTTTCACCATTTTATTGTAAAAATGCAAATATTAATAGATTTCACAGTCTCTTCTCTTTTTTTTTTGCAGTAAAAAGAAACGATTATTGGTAAA
Source organism: Alviniconcha marisindica (assembly GCA_018857735.1). NCBI lineage: Eukaryota > Metazoa > Mollusca > Gastropoda > Provannidae > Alviniconcha > Alviniconcha marisindica. Next base: position 1,939 of record JABMCL010003516.1, on the reverse strand, counting down.
TTTAGCACACTTTTTGAAATTTATTATGAGTGAATTCTGATGTCAAGAGTACGTAGAGCGATAACAGCTTCTTCTTTTTTTCTTTTCTTTTTTTCTCCATCTTTTTTTCCTTCTATTAATGTTGTAATCTCTAGTTTTATAGAATGTATGCCTGTCGAATCCCCCTTTCCCCCTCCTTTCCCAAATCTTGTGTGTGTGTGTGTGTGTGTGTGTGTGTGTGTGTGTGTGTGTGTGTGTGTGTGTGTGTGTGTGTGTGTGTGTGTGTGTGTGTGTGTGTGTGTGTGTGTGTGTTTGCTGTACCCATCTATTTTCATTTTTTCCTCTAGATTTTGTTTTGGTTAATGATCTTTCTCTGGTTTCTCGTTGTTGTTTTTTGTTTTGGAAATGCGTACGGTTTTGTTTTTGTTTTTGTTGCCGTCTGTTTCTTTTTGTTGTATGCACTTGTATTTTATGTTTACTGCCGTGTCTTACCAGATGTTCTTTCATTGATGTTCTTTCGTGTACCCCACTGGGGTTTCTGAAATAAACCACTTGACTTGACTTAGATTACCATCCAGCACTGAAACTTTTAAATCGCGTAACATGTCATACATCATGCGCTGACTGTTTGGCATTGCATGTTAAATTTGATGATTGTAACCAGCCTGAAACGTACTACCACATTGTGTCTCCCATTCATCATGCATTTACCCACCAAATAATGTTTGCTAATGATGATGTCATAGCCCCATGCATCCACCCCCATTCCCGCCAGTTTCATATCATGTTTGACGTATAAACTTCATTTATTCCATGTGTGTACTGGTGTGTCGTAGCTTAGAAAATGTGTACATGTGTAATTAGATCTAGACTAGTCCCTTGTTTGGGCGAGGGCTGGATGTAAAAAAGCTTACATAAAATGCTTATCTAATACCCTCGTAATAAAGAATCTCTCTCTCTCTCTCTCTCTCTCTCTCTCTCTCTCTCTCTCTCTCTCTCTCTCTCTCTCTCTCTCTCTCTCTCTCTCTCTCTCCAGTTACACAACATTTATAACATTCATTGATTTGTACGACCAGTCTTATTACGTACAAGTTCGATGCAGTAAATCGTGTACATTGGCCTGAAAACCGTTCCTCGTGATTAAAGCTGAAGGCGATTCTCTTCCTAGGAATGTGTTGCATACTCTCACTAGGATATGAGAGAGGGGGGGGGGGGGGGGGGGGGGGGGGGGGAACACAGAGGTCCGAACATGTCCTGGTTCAAAAGTGACTTATGATAATGATGATGACGCTAATGATGACGAAAAGGATGGGGTTCTTTGCGCTAGTGTTAGGTTTGCTGGAATATGGAATATTGTCCACTAATAGTGGGTTCACACGATCGCAGAAGTTTGCAACTTTTCCCCAAAATGTATTACTACGCGTCGCCTACCCTTATGTCAGAAACGACGTTACCGTTAAAAAACCACAGCACGTATGTTAAAAACAATCACACCATGTAATAGATGAAAGATTTTTCTATCGATCCCGTACCCTCATGTCATTACATTTTGAACACCACGACGTGTTTCAAAATTCTGCGACGGCGTCAAAAAGATTGAAAATCGAGCCGAAAAGTTGCATACTTATGCAACTTTTTGAAGCCACTCGTGTTAGAAACTTGCTTATTGTAAAAAATCTAGAGCACTAAAAATTTCAAGAGTAGTACCACGTGAAACAAGAAAGATTGTTCTATCAGTTCCTTACATTTTGAAAATTATGTCACGTTCACTTTGACCACACGAAACCGTGTTGCAAACTTCTGCGACAAACATCCAAAATCGAAAAGTTGCAAACTACTTTTTGGATGGTGTCGTTGTTTTAGGGCCAACCGCTTAATAACCATGGAGTGGAATGTAAAGAGAATAGTACCATGTAAAAGATGAGGAAATTTCCTATCAGTTAGATATCTTTGTGTGTTG
>JABMCL010002704.1:5000-10957 GCA_018857735.1 Alviniconcha marisindica | reverse complement strand
AAAAAGTAATGGTTTGACAAACCTAAATGGGTTCTGCTGATGGGGATGAACTAAACACTGGGAAAACCGGGAACGGAAGTTCTGTGATTTCACGATTAAAGGGGCCCCGTGACTTTTCCCGTGTGTCCTCCCTTGCCCCCTGGGGATTCGCCGTCCGGAGGTCTGTGGGATTACAGTCAAATTTAGACGGGGGTTTGGGTTTTTAAACAAGTTTCCTTTTGGGAACAAACAATTTTACACACACACACCTCACACAACACACACACAAAACACCCCACACCCCACCCCACAAAAACCCCACACACACACACACACACACACACACACACACACAAACATACACACACACACACACCCCAAAACCCCCCAAAACACACCCCCCACACACAAAAACACACACAAAACCACAAACCCCACGCATGCACCCACACACACACCCCACACACACACACACAAAACACACACACACACACCCCACACACACAAAACAAACACACACACACACACACACACACAAACACACACCCCACAAAACACCCCACACACACACACACCCCACACACACACCACCCCCAACAAACCAAAAAAAACAACACACACACACACACACCACACACCACACACACACACACACACACACACACCAAAAAAAAAAAAAAAACAAAAAACACCCCACACACACACACCCCACACACACACACACACACAAAAAAAACCAAACACACACACACACACACACACACACACACACACACACACACACACACACACACACACACACACCCCCACCGGACAAAGGGGCCGGGGGGGGTTTAAAGGGAAGGGAATTTTTTTTAACTAAAATTTCTGGGAAAAAAAAATTCTAAGTTTCCCAATACGGCCGCCCACGGCCGCCCACACACACACAAAACCCCACACCACCCCACACGCCCAACAAAACCGCACCCCACCCCGCACCCCCCACACACACCCCACACACCCCCCCCTTTTGGGCCCCCAACCCCACACACACACAACCCCCTGCAAACCCCACTAAACACACCAAACAACGCACCCCGCATACCCCGAAACGCACCAACCCCACCTCCACCACCAAAAACCCCCAACACACCACACACCAAAAACCACAAAACACGCGCACTTGCACACACCCCCAACCAAAACCCCACACACACACACACACCAAAATTTGGGCCCCCGCCCACGCCCCCCACCACACATATACGCCCACCACCCCCAACACAAACCACAAACCCGCCCACCCGCCCACCACCCTGACCCGCCACCCCAAAACCACCCCACCCACACAAAACACAAAAACCGGGCCACACAAAAACCATAACCCCCACACCCCCACACACACACACACACGCACACAAAAACCCCGGGGGCACCCGTACCCCCGGGGAAACCCCCCAACCCCACACATTACGCACACACGCAAAACCCACACTGACACACAAAAACCCCACGCACGCAGGGCACCACGCACACACGCCTCACGCAGCACGCACGCACGCACGCACCCCCACCAGCCCGCACGCACGCCCCACCCCACACCCCACCCACACACACCCCAAAACACCGGCCCCACTTCCAAAACACACAAACGTAAAACCGCGCGGGCGCAAAAAGAGAGAAAAAACGAAAAAGGGAAGGGGAGGGGGAACGGAAAATTTGAAATGGGTTTACCGGGGTTTTGTTTCCCAGGTGACATGTTAAAAACCAAACCTTTGCGGGAAACCCCTGGCGGGGGGTGAAACACATATAAAAACGTGTTTCCCCTTTCTCTCTCTGTCTGTCTGTATCTGCCCTTTTCCTCTGTCTGTCTGTCTGTCTCTCCCCCTCTTTTTTGTCTCTCTCTGCCCCTCTTGTTTTCCTGTTTTCTTCTTTTCCTTCTTTTCTCCCCCTCTCTCTCTCTCTCTCTCTCTCTTTTCTCTCTTTTCTCTCTCTGTCTCTTCTCTTTTCCCCCTCTCTCTCCCCTCTCTTTTTCCCCCTCCCCTCCCCTTTTCTCTCTCTCCCCCTTCTCTCCCCTCTCTCTCTCTCTCTTCAGTTTTTTTTTTTTTTTTTGTGTTTTAAAAAAAATATTTATATTTTAAAATTTAATATATTATATATTATTATTATATTTATATTTTAAAATTCACTATTTTTTTCATTTGAATACTTCGTTGTTCGTCGTGTATCTAAACCCCATATTTTTATCATCATCATTATTTTTTTAATTATTTTTTTTATTTTTTTTTTTCTCCCTTTTCGTCAGGTTTTGATCTGTTTTAAAAATTTAAAATCTTCTTCTTCTTTTTTTTTTCTTTTTTCTTCTTTCTTCTTTTTTCTTTTTTTTTTTTTCTCTTTCCCCCCAAAACCAACACTTCACCCTTTTTCACCCTTACCCGGTATAAATTTGTTTACATTGTTTTTGTGTACCCTTAGGGCATGAATTAGCGGGGACAGGTTGAAAATAGGCATTGCCTAAAATTTTAACCCTTTGTGAAAATAAAGTTCTAAATTCTGATTTCTTCTCTGCCTCTGTCCTCTCTTGTCTCTGTTTTGTCTGTCTGCTGTCTGTCTGCCCGTCTGTTTTGTTTTGTCTCTTCTCTTCCTCTTCTCTCTCTCCTCCTCTCTCTCTCCCCCTCTCTCCCCTCTCTCTCCCCTCTCTCTCCCCATTCTTCTCTCTCCCCTCTCTCTTCCTTCTCTTCCTTTTCTCTCTCTCTCTCTCTCCCCTCAGCAGAAACAGAAATGGGCCAGCTGTTTCAACCACTCGCGGTTCTTTCTCACCACCTCCACTGCTACAACAACGGCCTGCGGACACGGAGAGTCCATCCCACAACGACGGCCGGGTGACGCCCCACTACACCACCAGCCTCACCGCTACAGCAGAGGAACACCCCTACACCGTGATGTCGGCACCGCTCCGCCACCCTTCAGTGGCTGGTACGGAGCACATCGACACCCTCTCCGCATGTGGGCAGCGCCATCGCCGCAGTCCAGCTATGGAGCTCTCCCGCCACGTGGACGTCAGTGTACATACGGGCCCACAGCCCACCCTTCCTTCAACACACAGCAAGCCAACATCGTCCTACACCCCCATCGCACCAGTTACTGGGGGGGTGCAGCGGAGACACTTGTGTAACGCAAGCTTGCAGTGTGTATCCAGCAGTGTGTTTTAACGGTAGTTTATTTCTGTACACACCCGACCGGTGTGTGCTTGTGGCGTGAATGCGTGCGGGTGTGTGCGCTCGATCGTGCACGCGATAAACTTATAGTTCCAGATATGAGTGCGTTACTCTTACTCTGTAACCAATACCAGAGACTGACCGACTCCGTATTACTGCGACAATCATCACTGCGCTATTGTGTGTTGCACTGCCCCGGTCGGTGACACTGACAGTCTTGTATACTCATGGCCTTGAGACAATTATAGTTTATACGTCCAGGATCCTGGTGGACACGTTGGTGTTTGTCATTTGCTGAATACTTTGTGTTTTGCACCTATTCAGGATCAAGAACAGTAGTGCCTGCTCCGTTTGCATTAACTGGTGGGCACGTTAGTATATTCCACTAACTAAATTTATACTTCGTGTTGGAAACTGTTCAAGAACCCGAGCGGCTGTGTCTGCTCCCTTTGAATAGTTAACCGGTGGAAACGTTGGGGTATTTCATTAGCTGAATAGTTTGTGTCTGCATCTGCAAGAACTCGAGCTCCCTTTGGATTGTTAATCGTGTTTTGTGTGGATTCCCTCTGCTTTGTTTTCCGAAATTTGTACTACTAGTTCATTTTGTTGTTGTTCTGTTTTGTTTTCAGTTGTATGCGCCATTGTCCTCGGGGATATATATATATATTATATATATATATATATATATATTTTATATATAATATAAAATAAAAGGGTAACATTTAAAGGAACATTTATGCACGCAGTGATTTGAATTCCTGCATTTTTCAGCTCTAGGAACGGATTTTAGTCAGGGTTTAGCATGTCCAGCGACTGTCTCCGAGTCGGTCACCTTAATGTGTACCACATTCAGAAAAAAATTCATGATCTTAATGTCTTCTTTGAGTCCCATCAACTCTTCCACCTGTTCGGTCTCAGTGAGACTAGGCTGAAAAGCCACATTCCAAGTGAAGGTCTGTCTCTTCCTCACTATTCATTAATCCGAAAGGATGCTGCCAGATCGCAGCACACAGGTTTAGTTGTTTACATACATTCTTCAATCAGCAAAATTGTCCGTCGCCGTCCTGACTTAGAGTCTGAAGCAGTTGAAAGCGTGTGGTTAGAAATACAAACGCGCAAGTCTAGTATTTTAGTTGGTTATATTTATAGAAACCCAGCTTCAACGTTTGACTGGTATGACCAATTTGTTACAATGATGGACAGGGTGCAGGGCAGTAATTTGAATGTTGTCCTGTTGGGTGATTTTAATATTGATATGCAAAAAAGTAACCCAGCATGGGATTCCACAATATCCTTATTTGGCCTAGATCAAATGATTACGTCACCTACGAGAATCACTCCCCATTCTTCAACGCTAATTGATCATATTTACACAAGTGATACTAGCATTGTGTCAAATATTCTAGTGCCTGCCACAGGAATAAGTGATCATTTTCCAGTGTGCTGTACCCTGTCTGTCAAAACTGTGAAGCCTGTTCTGAATGTCCACTCTTCAATTGTTTACCGATGTTTCAAACAGTTTGATGAAAGAGCTTTTTTGATGGATTTGCACGTAATCCCCTTTGAAAATGTGTACACTTTCAGCGACCCCAATGTGGCACTGTCACACTGGACTGACTTATTTCTTGATGTTATTAATAAGCATGCCCCCCTAAAAAAAAAAGCGGGTGAAACACCAAACCCTTCCACCATGGCTGAACACTGATATAAAGCAAGCCATGTTATTGAGGGACAAATGTAGGAAGCAAAAGAAATTTGTAGAATATAAGCAACAACGGAACCGTGTAAATTACCTTGTGAGGGAAGCCAAGAAAAAATATTTTAATGACCTTGCCGGAAATAAAGCAGATATATCATCCATGTGGAGAGCTATCAACACACTCACTAAAGGCCACAGCCCTGCAAACAATAATCTTCCATCAGAACTCACACCAGACGTCTTTAACGCCCACTTCGTATCTGTAGTCTCCAAGTACATCAAACCAGACGATCAAACCGATGGGTCTCAGTATAATTGTTCTGATAGGTTACTAAACTTTTGCAGAGATCGAATCTTTCAAAATACCACATTTTCAATTCCTCCTCTATCTGTATTCGAAGTAGGAATATCTATCTCAAAGCTGGATAATAAGAAATCTACAGGCTGTGATGGTATTAGTGTCAAACTTCTAAAAATTGCCCTTCCTTACATAGCTGAGACACTTACATATATTTATAACTTATGCATACAAAAGAATGTTTTTCCAACCGCATTCAAGAGAGCTAAAGTAATTCCACTCCCTAAAACAAAAACTATCTCCACCGATCTGAACGATTACCGCCCTATCTCGATCCTGTCTGTTCTCACAAAGCCACTAGAAAGACACATTCACAAACATTTGACAAACTTTTTAGAAACACACCAGCTTTTCCATTCATTTCAGTCTGGCTTCCGATGTGGGCATTCTTGTCAAACGGCGGTTACCCGTTTAACTGATACTTGGCTCTCAGCTTTTAACAATCGCCAAATGTCAGGCGCCGTATTTCTCGATTTTCGCAAGGCTTTTGATCTGGTTCATCACGATATTTTACTGAAAAAACTATCCACGTACAACTTAAGCATCGCAAGTATAGCTTTCTTACGATCTTACTTACAGGATCGTCTACAATGCGTACTTGTAAATGGCACATACTCCCAAGAAGCGTCTGTAACAAATGGAGTGCCTCAAGGGTCGATCCTAGGCCCTCTTCTGTTTTGCATCTTTATTAATGACTTGCCCCTGTGTCTTACACGTGCGTCAG
>JABMCL010001561.1:0-10838 GCA_018857735.1 Alviniconcha marisindica | reverse complement strand
CCAAAAATTTTTTTTTTTTTCCCCCGGCCCCCCCCATTTTTTTTTTAAAAATTTTTTTTTTTTTTTTCGGGGGGGGGAAAAAAAATTTTTTTAAAATTTTCTTTTTTTTCCCCTTTGGGGCCCCCCCCCCCAAAAAAAAAAAAACCCCCCCCTTTTTAAAAAGGGGGAAAGGGGGGGGTTTTAAATTCACTTTGGGTTTTTCAATTAAAAAAAAATTTTAAATTCCCCCCCCCCCCCCTTTCCAAAAACCCCCAAAAAATTTTTTTCCCCAAAAAAACCCCCCCCCCCCCCCCCTTTTTTTTTTTGGGGGGGGGTTTTTTTTTTTTTTTAAAAAAAAACCCAAAAAAAATTTTTGGGTTTTTTTTTGTTTTTTTTTTTTAAAAATTTTTAACCTTTTCCCTTTTTTCCCCCCCCCCCTTTTTTTTTTTTTTTTTTTTTTTTTTTAAAAAAAAACCCCCCCCCAAAAAAAAAAGGGGGTTTTTTTTTTTAAAAATTTTTTTTGGGGGTTTTTTTTTTTTGGGGAAAAGGGGGGGCGGCCCGGGTTTTTCCCCGGAAAACCCCTTTTTGGGGGGGGGGCCCCCGGGGGGAAAGGGTGGGTTTTTTACTTTTCCCCTTTTTTTTTTTTTTCCTGGGGGGGGTTTTTGGAAACAAATTTTTTTTAAAAATTTTTCCCTTTGGGGAAAAAAAGGGCCCCCCTTTTTTTAAATTTGGGTTCCCCCCGGGGTTTTTTTTTTTTTTTAAAATTTTTTTTAAAAAAAAAAGGGGAAAAACCCCTTTTTTTGGGCCCCCAAAGGAAAAAAAATTTCCCGGGGTTTTTAAAAAAAAATTAAGGGAAAGGGAAATTTTGGGGGGGGGGGTTTTTTTGGGGGGAAACCCCAAAAAAAAAGGCCTTTTTTTCCCTTTAAAAATTAAAAAAAAAAAATTAAAAATTTTTTTCCCCCCCCAACCCCCCCCCGGCTTTTTTCCCCCTTTTCCCCCCAAAAAATTTTTCCTTTTTCCCCCCCCCTTTTTTGGTTTTTTTTTCCCTTTTCCCCCCTTTTCCCCCAAAAAAACCCCCCCCCCCCTTTTTCCCCCACCCCCCCCCCCCCCCCAAAAAGGGGGTTTTCCCCCTTTTTTTGGAAAAAAAAAACCCCGGGGGGGGGGGTTTTTCCCAGGGGGGGTTTTTCCAAACCCCCCTTTTTAAATTTTGGGGAAATTTTCCCCAAAAACCCCGGGGTTTTTGGGAATTTTTAAATTAAATTTTCCCCAGCGGCATTTTTTTTTTAAAATTTTTAACCCCCAAAAAAGGGAAAAATTTTTTTAAAAAATTGAAACGGGGGGTTGGGGTTAAAAAAAATTTTTAAAAAAAAAAAAGGGGGGCCCCCCCCCTTTTTTTTGGTTAAAGGGCCCCCCCCCCCCCCCCCCCTTTTTTTCCCGGGTTTTTTTAACCTTTTTATTCCCCCGGAAAACCCCCCACCCCCCCCTTTCCCCCCCCAAAGGGGGGGCCCCCGGGGGGCCCCCTTTTTGGGGCCTAATTAAAAAAAATTTTTAAAAAAGGGGGAAAAACCCCCCCAAAAAACCCTTTTTTTTAAATTAAAAAGAAAATTTTTCCCCCAAAAAAGGGGAAAAACACACAGAGCTCAACTTCAAACCCTTCACACACTTACAAAGGAGTTGAAGGCAGTGCAAGTTCCACACCCTCTGGTCCCTCTTCATCACCACTCTCCCCTCCAGAACTGCTTTCAGTGGCATCAGAGTCCAGAGCAGACTGCATGAAGCTGAGATTCATTGCCAGTTTTTCCGCAGCCATCTTGGACTCTTTGCGGACATCATCAGCCATTGTCAAAACACTGGTCACTTCAGGTGTAACACACTGCGGCTGTTGCTGAAAGGAATTGGAGGATGCCTGCAGCCTGTGCACCAAACTCACCAGTGCCGCGGTTGATAAATTTTTGACATCATCGCTCAACAGTTCTTTCTTGAGATCACTACTGTTTTCATTTGCTGGGCTGGGGGTGCTGATTGTTTTTGCCACGGTTTGCAAATTCTGAAGTTGGTACTCCACATAGCTAATGAGTTGCTGACGAGTATGCTGCTCAACCTGCCGACCCTGTGCTCGACGAAGTCGTCGCTGCAGAAACTCAATCCGTCTCTCCAGCTGCGCATGTTTTTGGGCGGCTTCACCACGAGCATTTTGTACATCTTCATCAATTCTGTCGCAATCAATGTTTGATTCTGGTGATGATGAAACTAAGGAGGGCACCTGCCCCGATGTAGCTGTACTAGTCGCCTGTCTGCCAGCTTGACTTCCCACAGGGGAGGGGCCCAAGCTACTGTTTTTGCTGGCATTTGGAACCACCCTGCCCCCATCTCCCAGATTTCTACACATGTTTTTTCCTGACCTCCCTTGGTTCAGTGACTGGCCACTAGCTGGCTGAGCTTGTTGGCCTCTCGCATTTCCCCCTGCACTCCTACCGATGTCACTCAGCGACTGTATGTGTGACCCAATTTTAGCGATCTGAATTAGAAAGAAAGGTTCTTTCCAAAGCGAGTTTGTGAAAACAATCCTACCATCAGACCGTCCATTTCTGGGAAAGGTGCCACAAAGAATGAATCATCCGTCTCCAGGATTGGACAATGAGGAAGGGAAGTGTCGTGGTCAGATCGCTAAAATTGGGTCACACATACAGTCGCTGAGTGACATCGGTAGGAGTGCAGGGGGAAATGCGAGAGGCCAACAAGCTCAGCCAGCTAGTGGCCAGTCACTGAACCAAGGGAGGTCAGGAAAAAACATGTGTAGAAATCTGGGAGATGGGGGCAGGGTGGTTCCAAATGCCAGCAAAAACAGTAGCTTGGGCCCCTCCCCTGTGGGAAGTCAAGCTGGCAGACAGGCGACTAGTACAGCTACATCGGGGCAGGTGCCCTCCTTAGTTTCATCATCACCAGAATCAAACATTGATTGCGACAGAATTGATGAAGATGTACAAAATGCTCGTGGTGAAGCCGCCCAAAAACATGCGCAGCTGGAGAGACGGATTGAGTTTCTGCAGCGACGACTTCGTCGAGCACAGGGTCGGCAGGTTGAGCAGCATACTCGTCAGCAACTCATTAGCTATGTGGAGTACCAACTTCAGAATTTGCAAACCGTGGCAAAAACAATCAGCACCCCCAGCCCAGCAAATGAAAACAGTAGTGATCTCAAGAAAGAACTGTTGAGCGATGATGTCAAAAATTTATCAACCGCGGCACTGGTGAGTTTGGTGCACAGGCTGCAGGCATCCTCCAATTCCTTTCAGCAACAGCCGCAGTGTGTTACACCTGAAGTGACCAGTGTTTTGACAATGGCTGATGATGTCCGCAAAGAGTCCAAGATGGCTGCGGAAAAACTGGCAATGAATCTCAGCTTCATGCAGTCTGCTCTGGACTCTGATGCCACTGAAAGCAGTTCTGGAGGGGAGAGTGGTGATGAAGAGGGACCAGAGGGTGTGGAACTTGCACTGCCTTCAACTCCTTTGTAAGTGTGTGAAGGGTTTGAAGTTGAGCTCTGTGTGTTTATGATTAGGGCCTATGAATCCAGTGTATGGATTATCAGTCCTCTTCCTTTGAGTATTCACCTTGGACAGTTATTGTTTTTTTATTTAATAACAACAGTAGATAACTTTTGTATAGCGCTATTCTCTGGTGTACCCAAACTCACTGTGCTTTACAACATTCTCCAACATTTTCTAAGTTTCACAACATAATACATATAATTATGACAACAATGTGTAATATACAAGTACATGTGCCATATGAGAAGCCGCAGTATATAAAGATGGTAAAGTGATGTGCTTTGTTTTCCTAGTTGCATTTTCACATGAAATTGGGTCACTTTCCATCCAGCAAGTTAACTGTGACAGGAGTCCACTGCCCTGTCTAATTCAGTATAAAAAATATAAATTTCATATTCAATGTTAGAACTGTAAATATGTATGCCCAGTCAGTGTCAGTTTGTCAGAGGAAATGACTGTGTTCCGGATTCCACTTAATAACCTCTGTAAGTGTCAGTGTCACATGTGACCCCAGCACTGCAAGTTTAGCTTCCTTTTCAAGAAAATGAAAGGGGGAAACAAAAAGTATGATTTCTAATAATTTTAAGAAAAAATACTAATGGCCCCTTTTTTTTTTACGCCTGTGGTTCAATTTGAAAGCACTGAATAATAATAAGAAGAGATGAAGGAACAAAGGGGGAGTCAAGAGGTAATGGAAGAAGAAATGTTAAAAACATCAGTATGCAGACACACCCACTTAGAACACACACACACATATATACACTTTCTGTCTGAAAGTATTTCTTTCAGGAAGTTAACAGTTTTCAGCAGGTCTCCAGTTTTGTGTAAATTTGGGGGGGGGGGGGGGGGGCGAATTGTGACAAGACAAATCACTGAATCATGTCTGCAGAAGATAATTGTCTGGACAAGGTAGAGAATGCTTGTGGAAGTTTCAGAATTAGTTTATTTGGACATGATATGATTGAGCTTTCCTTAGAAACCACAATTGTGATCATGTAAATTTCAGACAAAGGCATGTCAGTACAGTAACTTTGTAAAACTGGGTGTCGTCAAGTGCTGTGTGTTGGGGTAGGGGGCAAAGTCGTAAAGGAGCACAAAGACAATGACAGTCACTCCACTGCAACAGGGACTAGGGGTGACCCTCCCACAGTGAGCTCTAGACACAAAGACTAAGAGTAAGACTGAGGTGTGGTGGAAAAAAAGGAGAAAAAAAACCCTGGCCAGTGACTGATGACACTGACAGTATGCTGAAGATGCAGGATAGGCCACTGGTTGCACTTTGGATTGAAAGGTAAAGATACAAGAAATTCAACTGAAAGAGGACAGGAAAAAAGTAGTACCATGGCCTAATGCTTAATGGTAATGGAGAGGCAGTTTAGTCACCGGCTTGGGTACGGCATCTGCTCAGGTAATTCAGCACTACTGGTGTAATTTTACTAACCTTTCAAAGTGATAAAATATATGATTATAACTTTCATTCAGGTTGATGACAGCAGCTTTTTGCGTTACAAGTTTACTATGACCATGATCAAATTTCAAGGTCATACACTGATTGAAGGTGAAGGGTGTGGGTGTAACAGGAAGTTGACCCTAGTCTGTCATAGAACTTGCACAGTCATTGACAGTGCAAGGTAATTGCTTTAATGCTCATTGCCTACAGAAGCTTGGAATTAGATGTTGATACAGATAATATTTATAATTTAAAGATTTCTTCAGCAAAGATCTTTGTATGATCATGGTGATAACAGCAGACTTTACAGTTACACATTCATGCCAGTTTGTGGTGACTTTGGTGGAGTGTCATGGTCTTGACAGATGCTGCTTTTTATGTTTTTACTCACCACACTCTAGAAATGATTCCTTCGCTGGTTCAGTGTATGTCACAGTCACCTCTGTGCTGATGTGCCTGTAATAATCAATAATGCTTGGCTGCTCTGGCAGTGGCATCTTGGCAGGCTGGTCTGTGAGAGGTGGTACAGAGTAGTATCAGAGGGCAGAAAGGAGATAGTTCCTGAAGAGGGTAGTCTGCTTTACTATCAGTGTTGATGAATAAGCAACCAGCTGTGAATCTGGCACCACTGATAGCAGGGCATCTTTTACCCTCAGACTTACTGGTTCTTCTTAACAAAGAAGAAAACAAAATGATGACAACAACAAAAACTACTGAAAGATCTCAAATAAAAAGGACAAGAATTTGCTGTTGATCAACCTATTGCTGTACAATTACAATAGAGCTGGTCACAGTATGAGCATTTTTGGTAGTGCAGACTGTTCAAAGCATACGCAGAACAAGTGCAGATTCAGGTACTTTCTACATTTGGTATGGTGTGGGTATGTGTGTGAAACATTTTTTCAGTGAAAATTAAATTCAGGCATGATTTTGCTGTTAAAAAAGAAAAGACATGCAAGCCATGCAAAATATTTGATGAATTGATTTCCCCAAAGACCTGCTGCTTTTGGTTGAACTGGTTGTCTGGCACTGGCAGTGAGATACATACTTGTAGACAAGTCATTGGCCAGTCTCTGCTGTCTGGTCTGGTCCTTAAATGAGTGGACAAGAAAAACCTTCTAAGCAGATGAGCACAGAGCAGATTCCCTAGAGTTGGCAACGCTCTTCAGAACTGTACCAACGTGCCAGTAAAATATAAAACTGCATGCATGTGTATGTAGATCACATTAACTGCTTTTGTGTGAGTTCTCAGCAGAGGTGGTGGACTCGCTTCTGTTTTTGTGTCCACGCCTAGAATTAGTACCCCACTGCTGACTGATTTATGGGGCAGGGATATTACTTAACCCTCGCCCTACATCCTCAAAAATGTCCCTAAGCTTTGTTATTTTGGAATAGTGTTGTTGCAAGTTTCATCATTCAAATGCTAATACAACAAAGGATGCAGAAGCCACAAAAAGATGACCTTTTTTTCTCTCAAAGTTTATTTGTGTTGAATACATCGCCAGAGTAAACAAATACAGTAATAGTAGGTGATGTATAACATACCACTATCAGGGTAATGGTTAATACTAACAATGTAGATTGGTAGGGATAAAGGTTTTATTTTGTGTGTGTTCTTAGCCTTTTGTTCCCCCAATCCACCCCTCTTTATTTTATATTATTAAACATTATGACTAGTAACATGAATATGACACTTATCTGTTAACTGTATTGATCATTTGTTGTGTAATCTGTGTATGATCACATTGATGACTGTACTTCTTGCTATTCCATGAGCATGTCATTGCGAGCAAATCATTGTCTTGATGTGTATAGTGTTAACAGAAAATGGCCATTTTGCCGATAGTGTAATTCTAACCACGCCCAACACTGCTGACTGGGATTCTTTGACAGCAGCAGCTTATGTGTGGAGTTGTTCCATTTTCCGTGTTGAGTCTAATTGAACCCCCCTGTTTGAGTGTTTCACATGTTTTTCTTGAAATATTCATCTGCTTGTCTTGAAATGTGTTGTGTGAAAGCCTTGCAATGAGTACTCTAGACATTAAATGAAAGTAGCCTATGGCCATGCTGAGAACCGAGAGCCACAAGGACACTCGGGGTTCCTAGTTTTAATCTTTATACTTTGAATAGGTCAGAAGGGAAGTAGCTTTGTCTGCTGCCATTAATTCTGTTTGTCTGAATATGATTTTTTTTTCCCCTGCCGATCCTTGTGCCTTCCATTTTCCAAATCCCAGTTCAGTTTCATTTTCCCACTGTCAAGTGTCATTGAGCTCTTCATTTGTGTGTTCAGTATAATATAATTTTTTTTATACTAATACTTTACTAATTACTAAATTTCTGTAATGTTGGTGTAACCAGTGATCATGCTTAAAAAAAATCAAACCAGTGTGACATCTATGAAGTGGCGAAAGTGGTGCATGGAAACCGGTCAGACAGTCACTGTAACCGGTCACTGTAGGCCATCTATACTACTACTAGTAGTACTAGAGCTCTTCCTAATAACGACCACCCTTTTCCCTCCCTGCCAAGTACACACACACACACACACACGCACTTACAGTTACACACACAAACACAAGCAAACACGCACTCTCTCAACTGTGTTGTGGTTTGTTTGTTTTTAGATGTTTTTTATTTTTTGTAGATCCGGTCAGACAAAATAATGATAACTCCTACTCAGGAGTTATCATTATTTTGTCAGTGCTCATTTGCTAATAGTAATACAGCCAGTACCCATTTTTCTGCCTCCTCATCATGTTATCACAGTATCAGTCTTTTCAAATGTGTTACAAAGAGGGGGTAAAAAACATACCCCCAGCAGATAGGTATCAGTCCCGTTTTGTTTGTTGCCTTGAGAGTTGAGCAATGTGGATGAGTAAGCAACTTTCGGAAGGGAGGAGGGTGTAGTTGGCGCTGACCCAGCTTATTTTAACACCTGGCCATGGTCCCTCTAGGCTGCTGGGTCACTGATGATAGAGGTGCACACAGGCTTGGTTGTGAAAGGGTAGGTTTCATTCAGTACACTGGCCCCCTGCTCTGGATTTGTTTGGGTGATGGGCCTGGCCATAGGGATGTTTACCTGTGTAGAAACTAGAATGTGCAGTTCACTCTTTTGATAAAGTACCTCCTAGGCCAGGAGTCCTAGGGTTACTGGGCTGCTTGAATTAGCACATGAATGAGTGCAGGGACTGATGGCTTGTGGGGCAGAAGATTATGGTGCACATGTGTCTGTACATGTAGGCAAACTTAACTCTATGATGCATTATTGACACGTGTGGTTACAACTCCATATGGGTATTGATTATGGGAGGGAAAAGCCATACTGGTGCAATGCTGATAGGGGTATTTCATCATCATACCGGTATCTTTTTTTGCTGATATAATAACAATGATAAAATAAAATAATAGTGCATTCATTTCTATAGCTCCATCTTTCACAGAGATACTGTATACTCACCTGCATAGTGTGAACAGCAGTCTGAGCTACTTGTAACAGTACACACACACACACATGCATGACCATTGGTATCCACCTCTAGTTCTTGAGGTGAAAATGTCTTTTAAGGTAAGATTTTCCTTTGGGGTCTTTGTGAATAGCAACATGTTTGGGTATGCGGATTTCATAATGGTTGCTTCGTTTGATATGGAGAGCAGTTTCCTTTTGGGTCTTTGTGAATATTAACATGTTTAGGTATGAGGATTTCATCATGGTTGCTTCATTTGATATGGAGAGCAGTTTCTAGTCATTGCTTGTGGAGCTTTCCGCCCCTGTTTGTGATTGCGCAATGGTTCTAAATAGCTGAGTGTACCCTCATACGGTAGCTGTACCCCAGTAGGCTACCGAGAAATCTTACACCATGCAGTACTGGTGCTAGTACATCATATTAGTCAATATTATGATCACTAACACTTGCAGTTTACATTCATAGTAAAGTACACCTACGGTTTTACTTATTCAGATTAGGTAGTTTATAAATTGAGAGAAATTGTACAGAAGGCAAAATTATGACTTGCCTACACTCTGCCAGGCTTGTGGCTTTGGGTCTTGATTTTCCCTGAGGCTTTTTCTTCCACTGCAGGTGATCATGCAAGTGTTTTGATTTTTGCAGTATGTTTGAAATCAGGCAGTAGATGAGATGGCTGTATTTACATTTTAAAAATAACCCTAGGCATTGACTTGTTGGGGGTTTCCATAACCCATGCAGCCGGGTGCCTGTGTAACCTAGGCGGCACTGAATACCAGGGTCACACTCTGAGCACCGCTTTCTGGCACCTTCCTCCAAACTCTGCCAGATTTGGTTATGCCACTGATTGTGACTGAAGGGGCACTCTTTATTTCCACGCAGCTGTCCGGTGATACAGTCAGCGCCCTCCGAAAGGGTACTAATATGACTGTAGAACTAGAAGCAACCTAGCGCCCAAGCATGCACGTAAACATGAGACGCATCCACCCCGGGTAAAAAAAGAAGAAGAGTTCTGTCTTGATTCAAACAATTGTGGTTTTATTTGTGCCGGTGGAAACTTTGTTGGTGGCTGTAAATGACGTGCCTTGTTTTATTTGAGTTAAATTCCCAAAGGAAATTTGGGGGTTTTAAATTTTTTTTGGGGGGGCCCAAAAAGGGCCTTGTTTGGAAACTTTTTTTTTGGGGGGCCCCCAAAAAATTTTGGGGGGAAAAGGCATTTTGGAATTTTTGCTTGTAACCCCCCCCCCCCCCAAACCCCAACCCTTTTCCCCCAAACCCCCCAGGTGGATTTCCCCAGGGGTTTTTCCCAAAAGCCCAATTTTTCCCCCCGGGGCACCCAGGGGAGGACCCCCCACCCCAAGTTTAAAGGGAAAATTTAAAAAACCCTGGTCACTCCCCGGCCCCCAAAACCCCTCCCCAAAATTTGGGGTCGGCCTTTTTTTCCCAAAGGAAACATAAGGGGCCCTTAAAAAAAACCCGGGTTGGGGGGGGGGGGGGAAAATTTTCCCCTTTTAACAAAAAAAAGGGTCCCTTGACATTTTGGGGTTTTTTTTAAAAAGGGCCCAATTTTTTTCCCTGAGGGGAAAAGGGATTTTACCCACGTCTTTTAAAAAAACCCCAAAAAATTAAAAAACCCCCCTTTTGGTTTACGGGGGGGTTTTTGGGGAAAAAATTTGGTTTTTTGGGGTGAAAGTTGGGGGAAAATGAGTCTTGTTTTTTTTTTTTTAAAACTTCCCTTTTTTGCCAAAAAAATGGGGCTTTTTAAAAATTTAAAAAATTTTAAAAAAGAAAAAAAAATTTTTTTAAAAAAAACCCTTTTTTAAAAAAAAATTTTGGGGGGGAAAAAAGGGCAGGTCGGAAAAGGGGAAAAAATTTTTGGGCCGGGAAAAAAACTTTTTTTTTGATTTTTAAAATTAAAATTTTTTGGGGGTTTTTTGGGCTTTTTCTTTTTTGGTTTTTTTTAATTTGATTTTTAAAAAAGTTTAAAAAATTTAAAAAACCCTTTTTAAAAACTTTGAAACAAAAAAGGGTTTTTTAAAGTTTACAGGGAAAAAAAAAATGTTTTTTTTTAAAATTTTTGAATTTGGGGGTAAATTTTCTTTAAAAAAAATTTTTTTTTTTTAAAAAAATTTTTTTTTTTTTTTTAAAAAAAAGGCTTTTAAATTTAAAAAGTTTTTTTTTTTTAAAAAATTTAGGGTTGTGTTTTTTGAAGGGAAATTTTTTTAATTTTTTTTAAAAAATTTTTGGGGGGAAAAGAAAACAAAAAAAAACCCCCCAAAAATTATTGGATTTTTTTTTTTGGGGTTTTTTTTGCATTTTTTTTTATTAAAATAATTGGGGGGAAAAAAATATCTTTTTGTGGCGCATTTTGGTTTCCCCTTTAAATAATAAAAA
>JABMCL010001503.1:435000-519518 GCA_018857735.1 Alviniconcha marisindica | reverse complement strand
CAGCCTGCTTGTCAGCCTGCCTGTCTCTGTCTCACACTCTTTCGGTCAGCCTGTTTGCCTGCCTGTCTGTCTCACACTCTTTCAGTCAGCCTGTTTGCCTGCCTGTCTGTCTCACACTTTCTGTCACTCCCCTTCTGAGCTGTGGCGTTAGTTCTTCACTGGTGCCAGCTGAATGTCAGACGTTTCTGAGTCTAACCCAGCTACTTCTCATTGTAAGATAAAGTTTATTCTTTCAATTACTGTTCATTCATACATGTTCTCTCTCTCTCCGCCCTCTTTCCCTCTCTCTCTTTCGGTCTCTCTCAGTGTGTGTATGTGTCAGTGTGGGATGTGGGTGGGTGTATATACGTGTCAAAGTGTGTGTGCATCAGGGTGTGCGGATGTCAGTGCATGTGTCTGTGTCAGTGCGTGAATATTTCAGTGTGTGTGTGTATGTGTTTGTGTGTGCAGCAGCCTCCCATGAGTCAAACAGCTGCAAGTGCATGCCAAGTTTAGCAGCTTGATCTTCCCATGTGTAACTTGTTTGCAGTAACCCAACTAGTTAGAGGTAACCCCAGTGCTGGGTTAAAATGGACTTGACCCCAGCCCACAATATGTTGCCGCTCATGCACCACCACCACCCTTCTCAGAAATACACAGTGATTGTGACCGGTGTTTGTCTTCCCAAAAATACACTGATTGTGACCGTTGTTTGTCTTCCCAGAAATGCACAGTGATTGTGACCGGTGTTTGTCTCCCCAGAAATGCACACTGATTGTGACCGGTGTTTGTCTTCCCAGAAATGCACAGTGATTGTGACTGGTGTTTGTCTCACCAGAAATGCACAGTGATTGTGACCGGTGTTTGTCTCCCCCAGAAATGCCCAATGATTGTGACCGGTGTTTGTCTCCCCAGATATGCACAGTGATTGTGACCGGTGTTTGTCTCCCCAGAAATGCACAGTGATTGTGACCGGTGTTTGTCTTCCCAGAAATACACAGTGATTGTGACCGGTGTTTGTCTTCAGGCACCTGCAACCCATGGGAGTTCACCTGTGGCAGTGGCGAGTGCCTGGCACAGAGCTCCGTCTGCAATCGACGCACAGAGTGCTCTGATGGCAGCGATGAACGTAACTGCTCCACGGCCACCCCTGCTTGTGCCAATGACTATCAGTTCCAGTGCGATAATGGACGTTGCATCTTCCGTTCCTGGCTGTGCGATGGAGACAATGATTGTGGGGATGGAAGTGACGAAGTTGCCTCTAATTGCTGTAAGGAGGGGGGGGGGGGGGGGGGAGAGATGTGTATGTTGAGAGGTGGGGTTGTAGGAGAGGGTGTGATGAGGAGGGTTTTACGAAGAGAGAGATAGTATGTGCTAATGTTGAAGAGGAGAGGGGCTGGTAGAGAGAGAGAGCATTGATGAGGAGAGGGTTTTACGAAGAGAGAGAGAGTGTGCGCTCATGTTGAAGAGGAAAGGGGTTGGTGAAGCATTGATGAGGAGAGGGTTTTACGAAGAGAGAGAGAGTGTGCGCGCATGTTGAAGAGGAAGTGGGTTGGTGAAGAGAGAGAGGAAGAGAGAATGTATGCTAATGTTGAAGAGGAAGGGTGCTGGTGAAGAGAGAGAGAGGAGGAGAGAATGTGTGCTAATGTTGAAGAGGAAGGGTGCTGGTGAAAGAGAGAGAGGAGGAGAGAATGTGTGCTAATGTTGAAGAGGAAGGGTGCTGGTGAAAAGAGAGAGGAAGAGAGAATGTGTGCTAATGTTGAAGAGGAAGGGTGCTGGTGAAGAGAGAGAGGAGGAGAGAATGTGTGCTAATGTTGAAGAGGAAGGGTGCTGGTGAAGAGAGAGAGGAGGAGAGAATGTGTGCTAATGTTGAAGAGGAAGGGTGCTGGTGAAGAGAGAGAGGAGGAGAGAATGTGTGCTAATGTTGAAGAGGAAGGGTGCTGGTGAAGAGAGAGAGGAGGAGAGAATGTGTGCTAATGTTGAAGAGGAAGGGTGCTGGTGAAGAGAGAGAGGAGGAGAGAATGTGTGCTAATGTTGAAGAGGAAGGGTGCTGGTGAAGAGAGAGAGGAAGAGAGAATGTGTGCTAATGTTGAAGACGAGAGGGGCTGGGGTTGGGGGAGAATGCCCTGATGTTTGAGCAGGTGAAGGGGTGGGTGAATGGGAGTGTGCTCACATTAGGGAGTAGGGGGTTGAAGGGGAGAGGGATGGGGTTTGAGTATACCTGCAGACAACTGGGGTTTGGCCAGTTGTCTGCATTGCACACATACTTACCAGTGTGATTTCACTTTATTTTTTGTTTTTTATGTACTGGGAGATTTTATATATATATATATATTATATTTTTTTAAACAATCCATTCACCACATCCATGCATATACTTGGATACAAGCACAGCTCAATGTTCAGCAATGCAATACACATGCAGACTTATGCACATACATAATAATAATAATAATAATAGATAACTTTTGTATAGCGCTATTCTCTGGTGTACCCAAACTCACTGCACTTTACAACATTCTCCAACATTTTCTAAGTTTCACAAACATAATACATATAATTATGACAACTAACAATGTATAATATACAAGTACATGTGCCATATGAGAAACAGCAATATATAAAGAAAATGAATCATTATATTACTACCTACCCTTAATTCCATCTCTCCCAGTCTCCACCCCCGCCCCCAACTGACACACATGCACGCACACACACACACACACACACGCACATACACGAATATGAAATACAATGCAACTTTATTGTCTCTGTGTAGAGAAATTTGCTTTCTGGCTTGTCATTTACATAAAAACATTCAATAAACAATTAACAATAAAACATCAACAACTCAATGAAACACGGAGCTAAAAACGCTCAAATACAAAGAAAATACTGAACAATAACAATGTACACACACACACATGCGCATGCATGCACGCACACACGCATGCACGCATGCACGCACACTCGCATGCACACACACACACACACACACACACACATACACACACACACATATTCTGATGAAACGGGTAGCGGTTGGCATGTACAAATCAATCAGAAGGCTTGGCGGAAGAAATGCGTTTTTAGGTTAACTTTGAAAGTTGGGAGGGAGGGAGAAGCTCTCAGCATGTGTTTTACACATGATTGTGCATGCATGAATGAACATGGACACCCATGCAATGCACGCATGCAAGCTCAGTGTAGAAAACAAAGAAAGATGATGAATACCGGTCGTCAGTTTTTGAGCTTGGGTATTGAGACTGAGCCGAGTGTTTTGTGTTTCCACAGTGAACTCCACAGCCATTACCACTCTCTCCCCAAGCATCAACAGGACCTGCGATCCTTCCGAGTTTACCTGCAACTCTGGCTTCTGTGTCCTGCTGTCCAATGTCTGTGATGGTGTTGACGACTGCGGCGATTATTCCGATGAAGAATATTGTGGTGGGTTTCCTGTCTGTGTATGAATGTACTGTTCATTTTACAAACTCCCCAGCATTGGAAGATCACTTGACAAACTCCCCAGTGCAGGAGGAAGGACACCTGAGAAATTGTCCAGTGTGTGAAGGTCACTTGACATTATGACAATCTCCCTAGTGTGGGAAGGTCACTTGAAAAAACCCAGTGTGGGAAGGTCACTTGATAAACTTGCCAGTGTTGGAAGGTCACTTGTTTGACACCCTCCCCCCCCCCCCCCCCCCCCCACCCTTCCCCTCCCCCCCCCCCCCCCCCATGTAGAAGGTCATTTAACACCCTCCTTCGCCCCAGGTCACTTGACAAATACTCCAGAGAAGGAAGGTCACTTGACAAAAAAACTGGAGTAGGAAGGTCACTTGACAAAAAACTCCAGTGTAGGAAGGTCACTTCATGACCAACTCCCCATGTGGGAAGGTCAACTGAAAGAGTCTGTTGTGTGAAAAAGTCATGTTTTGGCAGCTCACTAGTGTAGGAAGACCCACTGTAAAATACAATAAAAACTCCTCAGCTAGGAAAAGTCACCCGATGAAAACATTGTGCTTTGGACTGAGTAAGCTGGCCAAGGGATGCTTGAAATGACGCACTGAACAGCACCGCACTGTGATTTCTCACTGCCCGTGGTGAAATCAGCCTGAAATGATTCTGGAGAAGGTGTATTTATCAGTGTATGCCATAATGACTGGACTTTGTTCCCAAGTGATGGTGACATTTGCACTGTGTCAGATTACTACTGGGACAGCACCACCACCACCAGCCCCTCGTGTGGACGGGACCAGTTCCGCTGCAGCTCCGGCCAGTGCATCCCTTCCAGTCAGCGTTGCAACAACCACACCGGGGACTGCTGGGACAACAGCGATGAGCTGGACTGTTGTACGTCTCCCTTTCTCTTCCTGACACTGCTTCTCTCTGTCTCTCTGTCACTCTTTGTTTCTCTCTGTATCTGTGTGTCTCCCTCTGATTCTGTCGTCTGTCACTGTCTGTGTGGCTATCTGTCCCTCTCCCTCTGATTCTGTCTCAGTCTCCCCCTGTCTGTCTGTCATTGTCTGTGTCTGTGTCTATCAGTCCCTCTCCCGTTGATTCTGTCTCTGTGTTTGTCTATGTGTCTATCAGTCCCTCTCCCTCTGATTCTGTCTCTGTGTTTGTCTATGTGTCTATCAGTCCCTCTCCCTCTGATTCTGTCTATCAGTCCCTCTCCCACTGATTCTGTCTCTGTGTTTGTCTATGTGTCTATCAGTCCCTCTCCCGTTGATTCTGTCTCTGTGTTTGTCTATGTGTCTGTCAGTCCCTCTCCCTCTGATTCTGTCTCTCTGTCTCCCTCTGTCTGTATGTTACTGTCTGTCATCCTTTGAGATACAGTGTCCCTGTTTTCACTGCTCCCCACTTTGTTTTTCTTTTCTTTTGAGAGGCAGTTTCCATGCTTGACCCCCTTTTTTTTTCTTTTTTTTCTTTTTCTTTTTAAATTCCTTGCAGAGAATTATAACACTAAATTAAAGACGAAAAAAAAAAATCATGGGGGGAAATTATAATGCTATTTTTAAAAATTATTATTATAATATTATCATCACCGCTACAGGGTTTTTATTATTATATGAATACCCACATTGCTGTTGTACAAGGATTGGCTGAGGGGCTAGAAAACCAGAGTTTGATTAGTAACACCCACATCACTGTCGTTGTTGTTAGAGAATTGGTGAGTGCTGTTACCATCATCTGTTCTGTTTGTGCAGATGAACGCTTGTGTCAAGCCGACCAGTTTGAGTGTTACGAGAGTCGGAGTTCGGGTGCTGACCACTGTATCCAAGGCAACTGGCAGTGTGATGGAGTGAATGACTGTCCACATGGAGAGGATGAGCGCTACTGTAACAGTGAGTGTAGCTGGCAACACTCTCATAACCCCTTTAACCGCTTAACCTCATATGTACCTCATCTCAGTCTTCTTGCATTTGAACATACTGTCAGTTTGGACATTGCAGGGTTTTTGATTGGTGTGTGTGTGTGCATGTGCATGTGCACACTCCAAGCATCGCTTTCCGGCACCTTCCTCCAAACTCTGCCAAATTTGGTTACGCCACTGAAGGGGCACTCTTTATTTACGCGCAGCTGTCCACCGATGCAGTCAGCGCCTTCCGAAAGGTTTGGGTACTGATAAGACTGTGGAAGCAACCTAGCGCCCAAGCACGCACATAAACATGAAATGCATCCACCCTGGGTTAAAAAAAAAAGAGTTCCATCTCAATAAAAAAAAAAAAGGGGGGGGTTATTTGAGCTGGCGTAAGTATCATGGTCAGTTACAAAACAAACGTCTGATATAATCTTAGTTGTTTGTAACAAACTTACTACTGTTTGAGCACCAACAAAAAACTGCTCATTAGCTGACAGTTTTCTGGACCCTATGGTGTAACTAAATACGGCAGTGGTTGAAGGAAGGATGTCGTAAACCAGTGCTTGGAGTCTGGTGCATGTGCATGCATATACGTGTGTGTTTAAGCGCTCTGCTTCAGTTTTGCTGTCTTTCCTGATTGTGAGGTAGTATCAGGTAAGTAGTCTTAGTCTCTGGTTGTTCCACACTGTGTGTGCACAGTGTACAGCCTGAATTCCTGCAGAAGTAACCACTCCTCAGCCAGATGAAGTTGGCTGCAATACTTTCTCTTCTTTTCCTCATTCCCCCCCTCAGATGGGTTCAGTCGTGTCTCGGACATGTATGGCAGTTTCACCTCATTCCCACAGACACATTCACCAGTATTTCAGACATGGACAGCATATTTACCTCATTCCATCAGATAAGTTCACCAGTATCTCAGACCTCAAACGAGTTCACAAGTGTCTCGGACATGTACCATAGGTTCACCTCATTCTGTCCGACAGGTTCACCATTGTCTTTGACATGTACAGCTAGTTCACCTCATTCTGTCCGACAGGTTCCCCATTGTCTCGAACATGTACTGTGGGTTCACCTCATTCTGTCCGACCCATTCACCATTGTCTCAAGGCTGGGGATGGAAATTTGGCTTTGAGATTTGTTTGTTTTCTTGAGCATCTGATTTTTCAGTTCAGGGGACACTGTATTGTATGACTGTTCCAGGAACGGCCACATGCCCAGACAACTACTTTAAGTGTGTGTGGAGTGAAGGGTGCCTTCCACAGGCCCAGCGATGTGACGGGCGGGCTGACTGCACCGATAAATCTGATGAAATAGATTGCCACAGTAAGTTGTTGTGTCTCTGTGATGTCACAGATAAAGTAGATTGCCACAGGATGTTGGTGTGTCTTTGTGATGTCAAAGTAGATTGCCACAGTAAATTGGTGTGGCTTTGTGATGTCAGACATAAAGTAGATTGCCACAGGAAGTTGGTGTGTCTTTGTGATGTCAAAGTAGATTGCCACAGTAAGTTGGTGTGTCTTTGTGATGTCAGAGATAAAGTAGATTGCCACAGTAAGTTGGTGCGTCTTTGCGATGTCAGAGATAAAGTAGATTGCCACAGTAAGTTGGTGCATCTTTGTGATGTCAGCGATAAAGTAGATTGCCACAGTAAGTTGATGTGTCTTTGTGATGTTAGTAATAAAGTAGACTGCCACAGTAAGTTGGTGTGTCTTTGTGATGTCAGAGATAAAGTAGATTGCCACAGTAAGTTGGTGTGTCTTTGTGATGTCGGAGATAAAGTAGGCTGCCACAGTAAGTTGGTGCATCTTTGGGATGTCAGAGATAAAGTAGATGGGGGGGGGGGGGGGGGGGGGATATGTTCTGTTGCATTTTGTATAGGGGGTGGGTCATGGTGAATGGGTTTGAAGGGGATAATCACATTACTGTGTTCATGGTTGACTTTAGATATATAGACATCACCAACACAAAGGTGTGCTTTTTATGCAACAGCCACTCCTGCACATGGTTTTACAATATTTAGTGTCATGACAGTCAATGCTTGCAGGATCATTAATTCCCTTGAGGCAGTACTTGTAATCGGTTTTGAAAGATGACCAAAGGATGACAGCTGTGGACAAACTGTTCAGACAGTCAGTTACTCCCTGCCTTTGAAAAGGCAGTGTAGAATATCGGTTCTTTCTTTCCATCCTGAGGTGACCCTCAGCAGTTGACGGGAGTTAGCATCCAAGAATGAATTGTTCTTTCTTTCTGCGCTTGTTTGAATGGTTTTCTTTCCTCTGCTCATTTTAAGGTTACCTCTGGACAGTGTCCAGTGCCTTGATAATGATTGTGTAGACTGCACAAAATCTTGACTTATCCGCGAGGAAGCAGCGGCACAGTTTATCTCTTTCTTACCTGGATTGGGGAATATGGAATGACCTTCCCCTTCCTCTCCGACAGAAACGCTCTCTGGACTTATAAAGTCAAGCCTGAAAACATTTCTTTCCCCAAAGCTATAGACCTGACATGCATGAGTGTTTATGTGTGCGCATGTGTGTGTGCGTGCGTGTGTGTGTGTATGTGTATGCGCGCGCATATGTGTGTGTGTGTGTGGCTGCACGCACTTAGAATAGTCTCTATGGACAAGATTTTGCACTTTATAAATACTTCAGTCTTTTTTATTATTGACTGAGGCACAGGTAATGTGTGTCTTGTTTGTTCATTAAAATGGAATGTATGTTTCATCACAGCTGAGTGTGACAACTTTATGAATGAACGAGCTGCGTGTTGCCAGCATGGATGTATCTTCCTGGACTGTCTCGGTGACAGTGTCAGAGGTAAGCAAGGTGGCATCTTAATATATCTGTATGACTGCTCTGTGTGTGTGTGTGTGTGTGTGAGAGAGGGGGAGAGAGAGAGAGATAGAGAGTGTGGATTAATGATGGGTGGGGAGTGATGGTTGTATGTGTTTGACTGTGATAACAGTGAGAGTTAAGATGACTATGTATGATATTAGTGAGAGGGTTTAGTTGACTATGATAAACGTGACAGCTGTATTGACATGAAAAAGGTGAGAGTTGATTAGTGAGAAGTGATGTTTTGGTTAGTTAGGAAGTGAAAAATATTGTCTGACACTCATTTTGGTAGAAAATGTAAAAATAAATAAAACACTTGTGTATGTAAATGTTAGTGCATACATGGTGTGTGTGTGTGAGAGTGGGACTATGTTGGTTGCATGCATGCATGTGTGTATAGGAATAAACAGTATGCAGATATTTTGAAATACA
Organism: Alviniconcha marisindica; assembly: GCA_018857735.1. Classification (NCBI taxonomy): domain Eukaryota; kingdom Metazoa; phylum Mollusca; class Gastropoda; family Provannidae; genus Alviniconcha; species Alviniconcha marisindica. Next base: position 510,911 of record JABMCL010001503.1, on the reverse strand, counting down.
AGTTTTAAGGAAACATTTTTGTTTTGTTTTTGCTATTTGTGAAAACACTGCAACAAACACATAAATTTATTCTTTTCTGTATACAGGCTGCTTTTCAAATAATACAAGCATTGGGAACTCGTGTTCTCGCAACCACAACAACTTGTGTAACAGTAAGTTGCCAGACCTTTTTCTGTGTGTGTGTGTGTATGTGTGTGCCTGTCTTCCTGACTGCGTTGTCCATCAGAACTGTTGTGTGTTCAGAGCCTTTCTCAGTGTGTGTGTACATGTGCTCTCTGTGTCATCCTTCAGAACTGTTGTTGATGTGTGTGCCTGAGCCTTTCTTTCTCTGTGTGTGTGTGTGTGTGTGTGTGTGTTGTGTGTGTGTGTGTGTGTGTGTGTGTGTGTGTGTGCCTGTCTTCCTGTCTGTGTTGTCCTTGGAACTGTTGTTGTGTGTGCCTGAGCCTTTCTTTCTCTGTGTGTGTGTGCCTGTGCTTATGTCTGTGTCATCCATCGGAACTGTTGTTGCCTGTCCTCATGTCTGTGTCATCCATCAGAACTGTTGTTGACTGTGCTCATGTCTGTGTCATCCATCGGAACTGTTGTTGCCTGTGCTCATGTCTGTGTCATCCATCGGAACTGTTGTTGCCTGTGCTCATGTCTGTGTCATCCGTCGGAACTGTTGTTGCCTGTGCTCATGTCTGTGTCATCCGTCGGAACTGTTGTTGCCTGTGCTCATGTCTGTGTCATCCGTCGGAACTGTTGTTGCCTGTCCTCATGTCTGTGTCATCCGTCGGAACTGTTGTTGCCTGTCCTCATGTCTGTGTCATCCGTCGGAACTGTTGTTGCCTGTACTCATGTCTGTGTCATCCATCGGAACTGTTGTTGCCTGTCCTCATGTCTTTGTCATTCATCAAAACTGTTGTTGCCTGTACTCATGTCTGTCATTCAGTGGAACTGTTGTTGCCTGTACTCATGTCTGTGTCATCCATCGGAACTGTTGTTGCTTGTACTCATGTGTGTCATTCATTGGAACTGTTGTTGCCTGTCCTCATGTCTGTGTCATCCATCAGAACTGTTGTTGTGGCTGTCCCTTACCCTCTGTGTGTGTGTGTGTGTGTGTACGTGTGTGTGCCTGTCCTCCTGTCTGTGTCTTCCATTGGAACCGTTGTATGTTCCTGAGTTTTCCTGGCCTCAGTGCCAGTCTGTTGTGTTGTCTGTGAATGAGTGCAGGGGTGATACATGATTTTATCGATGGTGGTGTTAAATTCTTTCAGTGTGATAACAGTAACGATAATGTCATTTATAGTGCCCCATTTTGTAATAATATCCAGGGGCGCTTACAAAGGCCTACAGATGTGCACATTCATGACATTTAAAAACATGCACGCATGCATGCACACACGCATGCACATGCACACACACACACACACACACACACACACATGCACACGCAAAATAACAACATCAGAATGAAATAACTTTAAACCTGTTATTTTTGTTTGCAGATGGCACTGTAACACCAACAGGTGAGTACTTTTTGGAGCTGAGTTCGCTTGAGTTTGTGTCTGTGATATATAATGAGAGCAGTTAACGCTGAGTGGCCTCTGTTTATGTGCTGCCTGTTAACCCCACTCCCACACCTTCCTTTAGTTTGTGTCAGATCATATATAATGAGAGCAGTTAACGCTGAGTGGCCTCTGTTTACGTGCTGCCTGTTAACCTCCCTCCCACACCCTCCCTCCAACATCGGCCATAATTGGTTACCCCAGTGAAGGGGCACTTGTTACCTCCATGTGTCTGTCTGGTGAATCACCTCTAGATGAATTGTTTGTTAGTAATGGCTGCCGTTTGAGCACAGACTGTGTAGACCTATGGCATAACTAGTTGTGGCGGTGGTTTGAGTAACCCAGTGCTTGGATTTGCCTGTAGACAGATCATTGACAATCTCTCAAATACAGGATATGTAAATGGATGGATGAATTGACAAGTATGGTAAGTCTAAGATTGACTGAAAGCTGGATGTGTTTGACTGTGATAAAAATGAGAGTGTATGGGTGACAAGTTGTGGTTGGGTGTGTATCCAGGGTAAATTGACATGGGTGAAAGTGAAGAGGTGTTGAGTACAAAACAATGATTGGGATGTGTTTTGCTAGGCTGATTGTAATAAGTGATCTGCTGTTTTTAATTTGGATAATTGCATGATTGAAAAGTAATATTTGGTTGTTGTTTTGTGTGTCTGTGACTTGCTTAAGAAAAGAAGTGAAAGGATTGCTTAGTAGTAGAAAAGTTGATGGCAAATGATTTATGGGCATTAAAGTGAAGCATTTCTGGATAAAAAGAAACCTGTGGTTTGGATGTGTTTGACTTGTGAAGAAGTGATACAGTTGTTGGATAGTACACAATGATCGGGGCATGTTTGACTTGTGAAGAATTGGGGCATGTTTGACTTGTGAAGAAATGACAGGGATGTCGGACAGTACACAATGATCGGGGCATGTCTGACTTGTGAAGAATCGGGGTGTGTTTGACTTGTGAAGAATTGGGGCATGTTTGACTTGTGGAGAAGTAACAGGGATGTTGGACAGTACACAGTGATCAAGGCATGTTTGACTGGCAAAGAAGTGAGAGTTATGTTGGACAGTACACAATCATTGGGGGCGTGTTTGACTTGTGAAGAAGTGATAGTTATGTTGGACAGTACACAATGATTTGGGCGTGTTTGACTTGTGAGGAAGTGAGAGTTATGTTGGACAGTACACAATGATTGGGGCGTGTTTGACTTGTGAGGAAGTGAGAGTTATGTTGGACAGTACACAATGATTGGGGTGTGTTTGACTTGTGAAGAAGTGAGAGTTATGTTGGACAGTACACAATGATTGGGGCATGTTTGACTTGTGAAGAAGTGAGTTATGTTGGACAGTACACAATGATTGGGGCGTGTTTGACTTGTGAAGAAGTGAGAGTTATGTTGGACAGTACACAATGATTGGGGCGTGTTTGACTTGTGAAGAAGTGATAGTTGTGTTGGACAGTACACAATGATTGGGGCGTGTTTGACTTGTGAGGAAGTGAGAGTTATGTTGGACAGTACACAATGATTGGGGCGTGTTTGACTTGTGAAGAAGTGAGAGTTATGTTGGACAGTACAGAATGATTGGGGCATGTTTGACTTGTGAAGAAGTGAGAGTTATGTTGGACAGTACACAATGATTGGGGCATGTTTGACTTGTGAAGAAGTGAGAGTTATGTTGGACAGTACACAATGATTGGGGCGTGTTTGACTTGTGAAGAAGTGACAGTTATGTTGGACAGTACCTGATGATCATGGCATGTTTGACTTGATGGCAGTGCCACAGAACAGAAAGGACTACTTCCTGTGTACCCACCTGGGCAACTGGATACCCAGGCTCTATGTCTGCAATGGAGTCGGTGATTGTTCCAACAACGCCGATGAAGTTAACTGTGATCCTTGTGAGTGTTTGAGAGAATTGAACTTTCACTTTGACTGACATTTCCACTGGCACCCCATGCCCTCCCCCCCCCCCCCGTTTCATTGTTGCAGTTTTGTGGTTTTGCTGTGCGAATGAACAGTACAACCAGTCTCCTGCACAAGAGATGATTTACGAGTCCTGTCTCAGGCAGCTTGAACTTGAGCATTTTCTGCAAAACTGCTGGTCTAGTGAATATGATGGAGTGGATACTAGCCCAAGACTTTTCCCCTAAATCATTTGGGAAATTATATATTTCTGTTCCTTTCACATTCTCAGCCTTGTTTTTACCGTTTTAGACAAGTTAAGAAGACAGCACTGCTCTGATGTCTTCATTGATGATCAAAAATTGGATTAATTTAGAAAAATGATGACAGAAGGCAGAATTAAAACTAGCCAGACAGGCTGGCAGTTTTGGGTCTTGCCCAGAGGTTTATCTACCTATTTTGGGTGTCCAGGTGGTCAGTACCAGGTACTGGTAGCCCTGCTGTCCAGTACAATATTAATAAGTCATGAACTCCTGACAGTTTACAAACCAACCCACAGTCTACACTCTTCTTCTGATACTTCCAGTCTCTGTCTTCACTCTGTGGTTGTGCACACGCACGTGCTTGGTTAGATATCATTTACTTATGCTGCAGCATCTGTCTGGAAGAGTCTCCCAGTCCCATTCCAAATTAGATCATCAAACACATTCACATCTATTTAATCATCTTTAAAATCTTACCTCTTCAAGCTGTCCTACTGGATCTGTGTGTGTGTGCGTGTGTATGTGTGCGTGTGTGTGTGTGTGTGTGTCTGTGTGTGTGTGTGTGTGTGCATGCTTGTGGAAGTTTTGATATCACTGCACTGGTTGACTGGGTGTAAAACACCAAATTACTTACATGTTGACTGTTTTTTTGTTTTTTTTGCTTTGTAACAGGCTATGTGCTCCAAATGGGAGAAATAGCACATAAAAGAGTAGGTTATTATTGTCGTTATTTCTGGCTGCAGTGCTGATGTCGACCGTGCAGCTGAAGCTGGTGGGAACCACCAACACCACCATTGAGCTCTACTGGATCCGGCTGGCCGACTACTTTTCTCCCAGACCGTCTCCGTCCACTGGCGCCACCTTTATTGTGTCCTACATGTGAGTAGTTCTTGTGTGAACATGTGTGGTAGATGCCTTTTCTCCCCAACAGTCTCCGTCCACTGGCGCCACCTTTATTGTGTCCTACATGTGAGTAGCTCATGTGTGAACATGTGTCAACTGAGAACCTGTCCAGGTAAATCACGAAAGGTGGAAATTGGTGCCAAAGAAAGGAGAATGGATAACAGAAGTGAAGTTCCGGTTTGGCTGTGTTTAGAGCTGTGATGGAGTGTAGAAGACGCTAACTGCTGTGTGCTGATGCGCATGAGTTTCTTATATCTTCCCTCCTTAATGTTGGCATATGTCAGATGCTCTTTTAGCAAGGTGTGCATTATGAAAAGCTCAACCTGCACATGCCAAGTACTGGCATTCATTTTGAAGGTCGCAGAAAGGTTTGAGGAATGATACAAATTATGTGCTCAGGTTTTAAATATGACTGCACTGAAAACTTGCAATACTTAAAAAAAATGTATTCAATCAGTCAAGTTGTTTGATTTGTTGTTGTCCATTACTTCTGTTTGTTGTTGTCCATTACTTCTTTTTTTCTCCATTCTCTGTCTCTTTATTTCTCACTTTGGTTATGTCTTTTTCTTTTCACTTTGGTTATATCTTTTCCTTTTCACTTTGGTTATATCTTTTGTTTTAACTTTGGTTATGTCTTTTCCATTTCACTTTTACTGTCATCTTCTCATGAATTTGTTTAACATTGAACCAAAAACACTAACAATGGGCAAACTGTAGACCTTGCATGTAAACAGAAGAAGAAGAACTGTATCTAATGTACTTGATGATGACTGCTATTGGCGTGCACAAGACTGTAGACTAAAAGGCATCATAACTCTGTTCCTGGCTCTGAAGCCGGAAACAGGAGACGAGTGAGTGGGTGAACCAGACCGTCAGTGGACAATCCATAGTGCTGAACAATCTGTTTCCCTTGACCAACTACATTGTCAGCATCTACGAGAAAATTGGATCTCGAGTCGGCTACCCATCCAGGCCTCTGGAAGTCTCCACGCGAGCAGGACGTAAGTCCCGGCCATTGGAAAGGACACGTGTCCTAGAGTCTGGCATTTGTCACTTGGTGAGCTGAAGGACAGTGCAGGTAGGGTGCATCACTGAGTTGTGTACTACAGTAAAAACCATGATGAAGGACTACAGTAAACAGTGCATGCGTACAGGCTATGGCAAGGGAATAAAATGCTAAATTTGAAATCCTTTAGCTCTCTCTCTTTCTCACCAGCTAGTGGAAGGATTTGTGTAGCAATGCTCAGTATTGTTTGCAAAAAAAACACCATGACAATTCCTTTAAAAATAGCTCTGCCTATGAGTGTTGACTTCAGATACTAAAAGTGGGCGGGGGGGGGGGGGGGGGGGGCTACTCTAGTGCATTTCACTATGAGAGGGAGTGGCATCCCCTTTCAGACAAAAGTTAAAGTGGGTTTGTAATATGCCCAGTAAGATCTCAGTTTGCAGGGGCGCATGTGCACTTATTAGCCAAATAAATTTGGGGGATTTGGCAGTGAAGGGTTAAAGAAAACAACAACTGGGGGTGGGGGTGGGTGAGGGGTGGAGCGTGTGAGGTGTATTTGTTGAACTGGTGACATGACTTGCCTTGTGTCCTCAGGACCCTCGCCACCCCGCAATCTCCAAATTAGCATTGACCTGGACGACGATGTCAACGTTGTCAACTTGACCTGGCAGCCCCCTGTCCATCCAAACACCTACAAACTTCACTACACGGTGAGACACACTGTTGATTGTGTAGTTCATGCTGTGAGAATTGCTGTTCGTTGTGTTGTTCACATTGCAAGACACTGTTCATCCAAACACCTACAAACTTCACAAAACGGTGAGACACACTGTTGATTGTGTAGTTCATGCTGTGAGAATTGCTGTTTGTTGTGTTGTTCACATTGCGAGACATTCTTCCCTGTGAGACACGCTGTTGACACTCGGTGAGGTGCATTGTTGATTATGCAGTTCTTGCTGTGAGAATTGCTGTTTGTTGTGAAGTTCACACTGTGCGACACAGTATTTGTTGCATAGTGCACGCTGCGTGCACACTGTTCATTGTGCAGTTCACATTCTGAGGCACTGTTCATTGTGTAGTTTGTGCTTTTTGCAACAAACAGTAGTTTATGCTGTGAGACACACTGTTCTGTAGGCCATGCTGTGGGAGACTGTTCATTGTGTAGGCCATATTGTGGGACATACTTTTATGTAGTTCACACTGAGACACACTGTTGAGACACAGTTTATTGTGTAGTTCCTTTTGTGAAACACTCTCCCTGATATAACTGTACTGGTTGACTGGGCATAAAACACCAGGTTACTTAACTACTCACTTACTGCTGTGAAACACACTGTTACATAGTTCATGTATTAAAACAACAACAAAATCACACCACAAATGCTCCATCATTACTATCTTCACATTTACAGTCATTTAATACATGATACATAAAATTTAAAAAATCCAGTCCTTTCAGTTTGAGTGGTTTTAGAAGTGTTCATTCTTTCAAATGCATATCGGAAAAAAAGGTCTGGCAAAGGTGGGAGATCGCCCCCCCCCCTGTTTTTTCTTTTTTATATATATATATATATATATACCTTTATATCCTTTTTTTTTTTTACTGTCGCAAAATGGCCCCACCTGTATCTCAGATTCTCACAGTTTCACAGTGATTTTTGTTTCCCTCAGGTAATCAAATAATCAGTTGTAATTACCGTTTTTACCACAATTACTTCTTTATTTTGCTTCCTTCACCGACTTTGTTTTTTGTTTGTTTGCTTGCTTGTTTGTTTTTTGTTTGTTTTATCGGAACAGCCATGGAACAGCCTCAGTTTCATTCAAGATTGTTCAGATGGAATGGAGCATATCAGTGAAATCAATATAGGAAGCAAACTTGTACAAAAGTAATTGTTGCAAAAACGGTAATTATAGTAAATCATTTGGCTACCAGGGCAAAGAGTAGATTACTGTGGAATTGCAAGATACATTTTGCGACTGAGCAATAGTAAAAATGAGGGAGGCTGTGTTCGCCTTGGCCAAAATTCAATGGCATTTACACTACCTACTACAGTTGCACCAGTATGCAAGCAACTACAGTTGCGCTAGGATCTTTTTCAGCGGCTTTAATACTTCTCTCTCCCTCAACGATATTTTCATCAGCCTTTTCTGCCAAGCGCTTCTTCACACCTGTAAGCCAGGTAAAAGTGACAGGTTTTCAGCTGAAGTGAAAACAAAGGCGTAGAAAGGAAGTGACAGTTTAGAAAGGAAGTGAATTGATTTCCAACCAATCAGCTTTGAAATACAACTGCTGGAAATGACATTTGAACCAGTGAACATCGCAGACAGGAATGTGGTTAGCCAAGCAGAGTTTGCATTCCGAACCTTGCCTATCTCAGTATCTGGTTTCATTGATGCACTAAATGACTGTGGACTATCTTGATCGCTTTGAAAATATGTGTACATCAAGATGACACACGGATCTCTAATATCTCTAATATTCAAATCTGTGCATAATAGACCCGCAGTTGTGCGTTATCAGGAGCACTGTTCACACTGTTTGTTTTGTAGTTCACACTGTGAGACAGTGTTCATTGTGTAGTTCACACTATGAGACACTGTTTATTGTGTAGTTTACACTGTTGTGTGGTTCACATTGTGACATAGTGTTCATTGTGTAGTTTACACTGTGAGACACTGTTCTTTGTGTGGTTCACACTGTGAGACACTGTTCATGGTGTAGTTCACACTGTTGTGTAATTGACCCAGAGAGACACTGTTCATTGTGTAGTTTAAACTGTGAGACACAACTGATTGTGTAGTTCACTGAAAGTTGAACTAATCTGGAATAGGGTTTAACCTGGCTTGCAGTCCACAACATATCTGTTGGTGACACGTTTGGAGTAATGATGATGTCAAACTTGTGATAAGAGTCTGGTCAGATGGCACATATAAATGCAGCAGTGTCAACTCAGCCTGGGCGGAGCTTGGTGCAGGAGCAGCCTGGGTGGTGGTGTCAGTGGCCCCTGTAGTCATCGTAGGTGGCATCAGTGGAGAACCATTAACTCTCTTTTTATTGTGTCTTTATTTTTCTTTTCTTGTTCTTCTGTTTCTCCAGGTTGAAGTGACAGACACTACGGACAGCCACTCTTTCACCAAAGACACACCACGGCCTCACATCATCCTGCGGACCCTTGTGGTGGGCCGCAAGTACAACTTCACGGTATGCCTACTGATGACCTAGCAGTGCCCTTCACTGGCAGGCTAGCTGCGTCGCCTGGCAGTGACATAGCAGTTCACCTGGTTACTGCAGTGACCTAGCAGTTGCCTTCACAAACAGGTTAGCTGCCTGTGTCACCAGGCAGTGACCTAGCAGTTCACCTGTTAGTGACCTAGCAGTTCACCTGGCAGTGATCTAGCAGTTCACCCAGCAGTGACCTAGCAGTTCACCCAGCAGTGTCCTAGCAGTTCACCCAGCAGTGACCTAGCAGTTCACCTAGCAGTGATCTAGCAGTTCACCCAGCAGTGACCTAGCAGTTCACCAGGCAGTGACTTAGCAGTTCCCTTCACAAACAGGCTAGCTGTCGATGTCACCAGGCAGTGACCTAGCAGTTCCCTTCACAAACAGGCTGTCTATGTTACCAGGCAGTGACCTAGCAGTTTCCTTCACAATCACCCCCCCGGCCCCACCTCTGCACACACACACAAACGCACACACACACACACACACACGCACATGGTCAGAGTAGTAGGGTTGGTGAGCACAGAATTACTTGTGGTATGGCCTTTCCTACATTTGTAGCCAAAATTGCCTGCAAGCGATTGAACTGATTTTTGGAGAGGGTGTGGGGATTTGGGTCAGCTGTGCATGGTGGCAACAAGCTGTTTGGGCCTAGTACAGTGGTTTTGACAGTGAATAATGGCATGAATAATAGTGTAGAAACTGTTGCAAATTCCAAGCACTGATTTACAACATCCTTCCTCCAGCCACTGCCATAATTGATTATGGTATAGGTCCTAAAAAAAACTGTCGGCTAACCAACAGTTTTTTGTTGGTGTTCAAATGGCAGTAAATTTTTAACAGACAACTTAAATTATATCAAGCATTTCTTTTATAACTGCCCAGCACAAATATTTGAAGCAAGACGGAACTCTTTACTTTACCTGGGGCAGATGTATCTCATGTTTATGTGTGTTCTTGGATGCTATGTTGCTTCCATAGTACACAAACCTTTCGGAGGGTACTGACATTGTTGGTGGACAGCTGCACTGAGATAAAGTGTGCCCCTTCAGTGTCGTAACCAGTTCTGGCAGAGTTTTGGGGAAGGTGCCAAAAAGGGATGCTTGGAGTGTAAAACTGTTGTTATGAAGACTGTCACTTTGGTAACACTGAGAAAAGCACTAACGAGGATGGGGTGATCTTCAGGTGCGGGCTGTGACTGCAGGGGGCTACGGCAGCGATGCGTTGACCCAGACGTTTGTCTACCATATGGGAAGACTGAAGCCTGTGGTTCTGACCAAAGGAGCAGTCACTAACAGTTCTGTGGCCTTCAGCTGGGAGAGTCGTGCCGAGGCACAGAGCTACCGGGTCACAGCGCTCATTGCATACCAGCAGGGTCGAAGGATTACCAGAACCACAAAGACTAATGCTTTTAACTGTGAGCACCTCTCTCTCTCTCTGTCTCTCTGTCTCTCTGTCTGTCTCTGTCTTCTCGTCTCTCTCTCTCTCTCTCTCTCTCTCTCTCTCTCTCTCTCTCTCTCTCTCTCTCTCTCTCTCTCTCTCTCTTCCCCCTATCACCCCTCTCATGCTCTTTCCCACTCTCTCCCTCCTTCCTCTGTATTTCCCCCCCCCCCCCCCCCCCACCACTCCCCATCTACCTCCCTCCCTCTCCCCCATCCCCTCATCTCTCTCCTCCCTCCCCCCACCTTCCCTGTATTTCCCTCCTCTCACCCCCCCCCCCCCCCCCAATCTCTCTCCCTCCCTTCCCCACCTTCCACTGTATTTCTTCCCTCTCACCCCCCATCTCTCCCTCCTCTCCCCACCTCCCTGTTCCCCCCCCCCCCGCTCTCTCTCTCCCTCCCTCTCCCACCTTCCATTGTATTTTCCTCCCTCTCACCCCCCCCCACCACCACCCCCGCATCTCTCCCCTCCCCTCTCCCCACCTTCTTCTGTTTTTCCTCCCCCCCCCCCCCCCCCCCCCCCCAATCTCTCTCCTCCTTCTCCCCACCTTCCACTGTATTTCCCCCCCCCCCCCCCCCCCCTTTCCACTGCCCTCCCCCCCCATCTCTCTCCCTCCCTCTCCCCACCTTCCACTGTATTCCCCCCCCCCCCCATCTTTCTCCCTCCTCTCCCCACCTTCCACTGTATTTTCCTCCCTCTCCCCCACCCTCTCAGCTCTCTCCTCTCCCCACCTTCCTCTGTACTCCCACCACTACTCTCTCCCTCCCTCTTCCCACCTTCCACTCGCTCTTTCCCCCGTTCCTCCCTCTCTCTCCCCTTCTTCTGTCTGTATCCCCCTCCATTCCTGTATTTCCCCCCTCCCTCCTTCCTCTGTCTTTCTCTCACCCTCTCTGTCTGTGTGCTTCTGTCTGTATGTAGGTGTGTGTGTGTGTTCCCATTCCCATGTTGGATATACAACTTACAAGTTAAACAAAAAGGTCTTGAGCATGTATTATTACTGAGTTGTTAATACTTCATTTTCTTTATTATTATATACAACAACTTCTGTTCTTTGCTTTGTTTGCGCCCCCCTCCCTCCACCACTCCCCACTCCCCTTGTGCCGAATTGTATACACACATGAATGGGTGGTACAAGGCCAGATGGTGGAAATGGTGCAAGTTTGCATATGGAGACTAAACACAGGGGAAAAAAGGAGAATGAGCAGACAGAATACTTCAGTTTGTAGTGATGGGTGATACAGTTCGGTCTTGTCAGAGGCAGGAAGGATGGAGAGGTGTGACTTCTTCATGGCAGCATCAAGAGGGAAAAGGAGCATGGAGGGGAATGTTGATTTATAAACTTGCACATATTTTTTTCCTTTCGACTATGATAAATTTAGATCTTTTTCTGTTTGAACGTTGATGAGTTAACTGTTGGCAGGCTGCGTGGAAAGTTTTACAGTGCTACAGAGGAATGGCCACGATCTACAAAGATGTTGTCTTTGTTCATTGCAGTCATGGGGCTGTGTCCTGGTCACACAGTCAGCTTCACCGTGGTGGTAGATTACGGCTCGAGTGAGACCAGTTTACCATCGCAGCCTCTCACCGTCACAACCACAGGTGGGTTCCCCCTCTGATGTCAGCATTTGTCAATCTGTTCTAACCCACCCCATCTTCCCATTGATCTCTCCCCTAGCCACCCAATCCACAGCAGGGACTGAACAGCAGCCATCACAGCGACCTCTGTCCTTCACAGTGGGTGTCAGGGAGTGTCAGCGGCCATCATAGAGATCACAGCGACCTCTGTCCTTCTCAGTGGGTGTCAGTGGCCATCATAGAGATAACAGTGACCCCTGTCATTCACAGTCGGTGTCAGGGAGTGTCCGCGGCCATCATAGAGATCACAGCGACCTCTGTTCTTCACAGTGGGTGTCAGGGAGTGTCAGCGGCCACCACAGGGACGCCTGTCCTTCACAGTGGGTGTCAGTAGACATTGTCAGGCTTCAGGTGGGGGGGGGGCACCTTGTGGTGCTGTCTCTTTGGCTTCACTTCTGGGGGAGGGGTGAGAGAGATGGGGTGGGAACTGCTGTGATTTCAGTTGAGCTCTTTAGGCCCGGTGCACACAACCTTCCTCACTTCCTGCAGCTCACTTGCCTGCTGATCTGCCTCCTGAATTGGGACAGCTTACTGATGAGACCTGATGGATGATTCAGAAATGACCCCACCCATCCCACCCCCTACCCCTTTCCACACACTAGCCCCATCATGCCCACCCCACTCACTCTATGCTGCAAACCTTGCAACATCCTCCAAAGCTCAGCCATGCTCATGCCTGAAGTTGCTCTTATCACGCCCATCGGTTACTGTACGCTCAGAACAGAAATGCCAAAATAACCCAGCATGCATTAAAAGTCTGTTTTCAAAATGTTAACATTGGATCCAAACACATAAAAGGTTATAAAAAAAGCTTTTATTAGGACAAAACACAAGATGCAAATTGTCTGGGTAATCCCCTTTTTGAAGCCACAAAACAACACTTGGACAAGAGTTAAACAGTACAAAATGAGATGCAGAACTAAGACACTTACCTGCTTTTGGTTGAGCTAGGTTGTTAAAGTTGGCAGAAGACGAAGAGTACAGGTTGCAGTACAGTTATGGCGTCATTTTCAGGGACGGCAATACCAGCAGCAGGCACTCCTAAAGTGGAAATGACTGGGGCGCGCAGCGTCATCATCTCCTTCACCAGACCCCAAGGTGCTGAGAAGGTGAGTCCCCAGCCTGTGGGCTGATGGACGCTGTCATGAGCGCTCTGTGGTCGGTGAGGGTCACTGATGGGTCACTATCATGGACAGTGCAGATAGTGTACAGTGCGGTTTATACTGATACAGAATTATTGACTGTTTTTATGGACATTGCGGAAACGGTACACAGTGAATTTTATGCTGACATGTAATTGCTAATTACTGTGCAGGGTTCCTGTGGTCCCTGAAAGTCTGTAAAAGTTTGGGGAAAAGTAACCTGCCTTTTTCAAGGACTTGGAAAGTCTATGGAAAAAAAAAACTAAGGTCTTTGACAGTTTGTGAGTTTTGTTTTCTCCTGTCAAACTGATAAGCCAGTGATCCCCTGACTGAATTTGAGAATAACTATTGGGATACCTTCATACTCTAGCTGTTTCTTTTTATGTTTGGATCGACATTGTGAAATGGCAGTACTTCGACATTGGAATTGTAAAGCAATGGGTGTATGTGCATTACATGGGGTAAATTAAAGTTGAATAGGTGAGTAGTGAATTTGGTCGTTGAATTTTTAAGAAAAACTTGCATTGAGAATTTGTGAAAAGTTTGTGAATTGTAGATTGACAAGCTTGCAGGAACCCTCTCTGGACATTGTTGGACATGTTATTATCATGGACAGTACAGAAACGGTACACTGTATTTTTTTTACTAACATTTAATTATCACGGACATTGCCAAAACAGCACACAGTGAGTTTACTGACATGTAATTGTCACGGACTTTGCAGAAACAACACACGCTGTCTTTTTAATTAAATAAATTATGAATTGTCATGGAGATTCCAGAAAAGGTACACTGTGTTTTACACTAACATGGCAATGGTCATGGATACAGTTGTAAGAATATGCACTGTATAGTGCTACATTGCCTAGAACAGTACATGGTGTCATTTGTACTGAAAGATGAATCTTTTGACATTCTACCATTACAGAAACCATACACACTGTATTTTACACCAACAAATAATCATGGTGACTGCTACCATTGTGGAAACCATACACACTGTATTTTACACTCACAAATAATCATGGTGACTGCTACCATTGTGGAAACCATACACACTGTATTTTACACTCACAAATAATCATGGTGACTGCTACCATTGTGGAAACCATACACACTGTATTTTACACCAACAAATAATCATGGTGACTGCTACCATTGTGGAAACCATACACACTGTATTTTACACTCACAAATAATCATGGTGACTGCTACCATTGTGGAAACCATACACACTGTATTTTACACTCACAAATAACAGGGTTCGCACAGTCTTTGAAGATCTTTAAAAGTTTGGGGGAAATGGGATACACTTTTCAAGGCCTTGAAAATCTGTGAAAACTGAGTGGGGTCTGTGAAAGTTTGTGAATTTTGTGTCTTCACTCGCTAGGGAAAAACTGTCAGCTTTATCATTCAGAAACTGCATTTCCCAAGACTGAACAGTAGTTAAAAAATATATATAAAAAATAGCCGTGCAAAATCACAAAGATAGCACTTCCTATCAGTTTTGACTGATAAAGTGCATTGGCCATCCGATACAGTAAGGGTTGCGCCCCTTTACTGGATGTATGGCAGAGTTGTGTACTTCATGTTGTTTTTTCCATGCCATATTTGGGCATCATACTGGGGTTTTGCAGTTGTGAAAAGTTTGTGAATTTTGAAAGATTTTTCTGTACGAACCCTAAATAATCATTGGTGACTGCTACCATTGTGGAAACCATACACACTGTATTTTACACTCACAAATAATCATGGTGACTGCTACCATTGTGGAAACCATACACACTGTATTTTACACTCACAAATAATCATGGTGACTGCTACCATTGTGGAAACCATACACACTGTATTTTACACTCACAAATAATCATGGTGACTGCTACCATTGTGGAAACCATACACACTGTATTTTACACTCACAAATAATCATGGTGACTGCTACCATTGTGGAAACAATGTGCAGTGTTTTTCATACCCACAGACAGTTAACATGGAGATATTTACTAGCACTGTAGGAACAGTGCACAAAGTGCTTCGCCTCAGTAGATTATTACACAGAAATGGCTGCAACCAGTGCAGAGAGGGTACACAGTGGGTTTTATGCTGATAGACAGCTACATGGAAGTATTTGCTACATTGTAAGAACAATACACAAAGTGGAACAATACATCAGTAAGTAATTACATGGAGATGATTGCTACCATTGCAGAAACCATACACAGTGTATTACCTGGAAGACAGGGAGCCGGACTTGGAAGTGTTCTTCAAGAGAGCTCACCGCCAGACAGTGACAGACACCAACACCACCCAGATCTCCAGGCTGAATGCCTGTGAGCGCTACTTCTTCCGTGTGGGATGTGGCCCCGACTCCTGCCCCATCAGCAGTGCCTCAGTCATCAGCACTCAGGAAGGTAAAGGGACAACAGGGACAAGTAAAGGAAAACCATGTTCTTGGAGGGATGACTGAAGTGTTTCACTTTAAGAACTTAGACATTGCAGGGGTCAATCATTTCACAGAACATACATGTAGATGTGTTCAAAACCAGGTTAATGTCATGAATGGTGGTTGGAACAAAGCAAAATCGATGGACTCAGAAGCACAAAGCCATGATGGAAAGTGAAAACCTGCAGTGAAGTATTGAAACAATGCATCAGCTAGAACATGGTAAAGCAGCACAGTACTCCAAGGCTAACAGCGCTAGAGGCATTATTCCTTGGACACTGAAGTGGAAGCACAAGTTGCCAAGGTTGAGGTTGAGCCTGTCATCACCCTAGAACTTTTCAAACGCAGTATTGTCTGGACATGTGATTTGTTTCAGCTTTGTAGCTGTGTGTAGAAGCTTACCATTGTCTTACCATTGCGTGCCCAAGCGTTGCTTTGTTGGAGAGATCTGATTCTGTAGGTCAGAACTAGGCATGACCAATGAGCTGTGGGAGGATACAGTATTTACGCCCTTCTGGAAGGTGCTGCAGTGCAGTCTGCTGTGTTACTGGGCACAATCTGCAAACGATGTACACTGTCTGGCTTGGTGGATCCACTACAGGGTAACAAAATGGGGTAACAATGGCCCATCACACTCATATGCAGAGATGCAGTTTTCAGTGTTCATATAATTGTTTAGTTACTTGTTTGCTTGGCTGGCTGGCTTCTTTCTTCCTTGTGTAGTATTCAGTGAGAAAACCTGGTTGCAGATGACCATGGGCCCCCCAAACATCTGCAGTACCATTTCTTGCTGAGGGGAAATCTGCTGGTGAATTTGACCTGGAAAGCCCCCTGCGATTCCCTCAGAAATAAACTGGTGAGTGATAGACCTCTGCAGTTCCCTCAGATACAGAATGGTGAGTGATGGATTGGCCTCAGCAATTCCCTCAGATATAAACTGGTGATTGATGGATTGACCTCGGCAGTTCCCTCAGATATATCATATAAACTGGTGATTGATAGTAAACTGTTGCTTGATAGACCTTTGCAATTCCCTCAGAGATAAACTGTTGAATGATAGGTAGGACTCTGCAATTCCCTCAGAGATAAACTGTTGAGTGAGTGATAGACCTCTGCAATTCCCTGGTAGATAGACCCATGTGAGTAGCGTTACCCAGACAAGTGCAGTCACATTCTGCATTACTGTTACAGTGGCTTTAAAAGATAAAGAAACATGTGTAGTTCACTCTGTTAACATTGAAATAGTGGATACTTGTTACACATTAGCGCTGCTCTGACCCTGATTGACAGAAGACTAGTCAGGTGAAGCTGTAGTTCACTGTTAACACTGAAATAGTGGATACTTGTTACACATTAGTGCTACTCTGACCCTGATTGACAGAAGACTGTAGTTGAATGAAGTTGTCCTGCAGAGGTGGTCTTATTCAGGAAGCTCATTTAGATGTAGAAGTGTGCCCACTGATGACTGGGCTTGTGCTCTCTTTATTCCTGTAGCTCAGGGCTTTGCACTCCCAGGACTGTCAGTGGCTTCCTCCCCCTGCGGTCGTAAGAATGATGTGATCACCTTTGTACGCAGTCTTCATCTATTCACAATTGTTTCAGTGTGCAGGTTGCGTGAAACCAAATTTCTGCCCGGTGGCGCTTTATGTTCACCTGACGCTAGAGAAACTAAAATCTCCTAGCTGAAAAATGGGTCCTGATGAGGGTTGACTGCCACAACCCAGTATCTCCCTTCTGATCTCCACCACCCATATCTCCCTTCTTATCTCCACCACCCAATATCTCCCTTCTTATTGCCACAACCCTGTGTCTCCCTTCTTATCTCCACAACCCGGTGTTTCCCTTCTTATCTCCACAATCTCCAGTGTTATTTTAATATGCTCATCAGTCTGTGAACTGTTGACATCTTGATCCCTCAGAACTACCTGGTGAAAACCAGCTGGGCTGGTCGACCAAATGGACAGCAAGACATTCTGCCCAAAGCAACCAGTGGGGTGAGCCTGTCATACCTGTGGACCAATGTGACCCGCGGAGAGACCTACCACTTCCGGGTCCGCACCACCAGGCCCAACTCTCAGTTCTCCAAGGAACTCCTCGTTCACATACGTAAGTGGGAATCCAGCTCAAGCTTTGTTTGATGGTACATCATCTTAAGCTGAGATGTCTTGTGAAAAGACTGGATTGTTGTGTTCAAGGTCAATATCACAGCTAAGGTTCAGATTTGTTTTGGTGAATTTTTGTCCAGATGATCTCTTCTGAACTGTAAAACTATTTGTAACCAAACTTGGTATGGTTTTATATATTATATATCCTGAGCCGGAGTGTCATGCAAAAAGATGGCTTTGTTATCTTCAAGGTCAAGGTCACAGTGGTGGCTCATATTATCAGCATATGACAATTTCTACTGTATCTTTTGAACTGCTGATCCTTTTGCATCCACACTTTGTTTGATGGTGCATCATTATAAGTCAGAGTGTCTTGAGAAAGTACTAGGTTACTGTGTTCAAGGTCAGGGTCACAACAAAGGTTCACTCATATAGCCATGGCGACTGTGAAAGGAAAGCATTGGACTGCTCTCTGTTTCATGCTGATCAGCCCCCTTCCCAGCACCTGAAGGATTCTCGCTGATTGAGGAGGTCAACTCCATGGTGCTGATGATGTGGGAGGCGTCAGTGGACAAACCTGATGACGCCATCTTTAAGGCAAGTGATGTGTCTTGGCAAGCACAAAGAGTACAGCCTCATTAGCAGAGCGTGCAGGGACAATGGTAAAAGTAATAATGATAATGACATCTGTCACAGCTTTTGAATCTGGCCTCAAAATGCACCTCCTCTGCACTGCCTTTACCTGATACTCAAAATTAACACCAGTGGGAGGTGGAGGGTTGGGGGGGGGGAGGGGAGGGGGTTGCAAAACAATAGGACTGACAGGAGAGCCTGCTGCTGTTGCTTCTTCAGCTGCGTTGTGTGGGATGGGTGGTGGGATGGAGTGTGTGTGTGTGTGTGTTGGTGTGGTCACGCGCATGTGTTTGTGTATGTGTCATGGTGAGGGTGGATGTGAGTGTGTAGGTGTCTGTAATCATACTGTGGGTGGTTAGATGTGAAATGCTTGAGTGTTGATGAATGCGTTTGTCCTTGTCGTTTTTGTTGTTGTTTTGATTTGTCATGTTGAAATTGTTATGGGGTATAGTGCTATATGAGTTATTATTATTGTAATTGTACTATTGGTGACAATAAATTTGTAGAGACCCTCTTGGCAGTTGCAGGCTGCCTGTCACCTGAGCAGCTCTAGCCAGTCACAGCATCAGTAATATGCTCCAAAAGGCCAAATGTTTGGCCCACAAACTGAAGAACAACAACAGAATGAAAGACAGGTGGATTCAAACTAAACCTCCAAATAAGTGTATCTGAAGAGAAAGTGGGTAACATTTTTCATCATGTTAAGTACACATTACACTGGTGTGTGGAGAGAAAGTGGGTAACATTTTTTTTTTTTATCATGCTAGGCACATGTCACACCTGTATCCAGAGAGGAAGTGCGTCATGTTTTTCATTGTGTTCTTGAAAAGCAAGCATCCGTTTGTGGCTTTTCTTTACCAAATTTTGCCTGTTTTGTCGAGTTGGAATAGGAAGCGGCCCTGTTTCATTTTTACCTCTTGTGTGCTTCAGTCTCAGGTCAGCAACATGGAAATGTGTCAGAGTTTAGACAGGAAATGCTTGGACACCAAAATGGGTAAGCGGTGTTGGGAGTGGCTTGAACATGGTTTGATTTGATGCTGCAGGGTTACAATGTCAGCATCTGGCGCGAGAAGCAGCTGGTGGAGACCAAGATTGTGCAGGCCACGCAGCTGAACCAGAACGTCACCCCGGGGTACTCCTACACTGTGACCATCAGCGTGGCCGTCCGCAATGGGCCAGATGGCGTGCCCCTTAAGTACAGCTTCCCATGTGAGTTCACCTGGCCTTTTCATTGTCTCATAGAGGTTTTGTGCATATAGTCGGGTTTGACTGTCTTGTGATTTATATCACTGAGTGCGTTGAGAAGCCCCCCAACCCCCTAGCTGAACATTTTCCTGAAAAGGATAGAAATTGTCGAAGCACAGTCTCGTGGGGTGCATGTGGGTGTGCCAGAATAGGAACTCTGGCAAAATGAGCTGTGTTCCACAGCCTCCCAATACCGCTGGTTGTGTTTGACGATGTCCAATTCTCTGTCCACCTTGCCCACAGACTACCTGAGGGAGCCAGGTGACAGTGCTGTGGTCAAACTGTCCAAGACCAACCTGGTGGCCATCTTGGTCCCTCTGTGCCTGGTGCTGGTGGCAATGGTTGTAGTGGTGATGGCCTTCGTGGTGCGACACCGACGCCTGCAGCGTTCCTTCCTGGCCTTTGCCAACTCCCATTACAACACCCGCTCTGGTACCACCACTTTCTCTGCTGATCTGGGTCAGTGCTTCTGCTGCTTTTTTTCCCCTTTGTGTGTGTGTGTGTGTGTATGTGGTTCTGTGTGTGTGTGTGTGGTTCTGTGTGTGTGTGTGTGTGTGTGTGTGTGTGTGTGTGTGTGTGTGTGTGTGTGGTTGTATGTAAGTGTAGTTGTACGTGTGTGTGAGTGTGTGGACATGTGTGCGTGCACATGTGTGTGTATGCATGCGTGGATGGAGCAGAAATACGGATTCTGAACATTTGGTCAAGATGTAACTCAAAAGATTAATAATACAAATAATTTATAATATGTCAAACTGTGAATATAAAGCCCTAAGTACATACATAATCAGCACAGATAATGATACAGAGCTGCACAACAGACCAACATAGCTGCCATAAACTACAACACAACATTTGCAATGTACAGACACTCCTGAGTATGATACAGCTACAACAAAAACACACATGCACATAGTATATGCCAAGTGCACACCCCCCGCCCCCCACCCCCCACCCCTCACCTCCCATACACGCTCCGGACTATGATACAGCTACAAAAAAAAACACACATGCATATAGCAACACCCATGCACACGCACACACACACACACACACACACAAACAAACAAAACAAAAAAGCCAAAAAACAAAACTGTTGAAAAAGATTGTCATTGTTTGGATAATTCTGTGGATAAATTTACTGCTTGGATGCTGCCCCCATGTTTTTTACTTAGAACTTAGTGGATGTCGCTCTTTCCATGTGTACGTGTATGCGCTTGGAACTGTTTCTCTGGGCAAGATTGGGCACTGTTTAAATAATTTAATTATTTTTCATTTGCAGATGATGACGAGCCCATGATTCAGGGTTTCTCTGATGATGAGCCCCTGGTTCTGGCATGAGCAGGAGTTGCTGCTCTGGCCTGAGTTGCTGCTCTCATTGCTCCTTCAAGTGGAACTGTGATACAAAACACACATCTTCTAGGGAAAGTCTGTCTACTGGGCTTCTTCAGCACCGTGGGTTTTGCATCATGCCATTCCAAGAGATTACATGATGCAGTTGAGCCATTTTACTGTCAGTCGTGTTGATCTTCATCACTCGTCCAAATCATGAACTTCCTTTACCACAACCTGTGCACACAGGCTTGGGCAACACCTGTGTTATTTAAGTGTACATAGAATCTGATACAGAAGTGAACAAGATCTGCACAGATTGAATGTATATACCTGGGTTTTTAAGAACAGATAAGGTGCTTGTGGGGGATGAACCAACCTGTCACGAAGCACACATTTCTGTGGACAAAGACAGGACCCAACTGGCTAAGGTTGTTGAGTGGTGACCACAACAGGGGTGTCAGTAGAATGTTGTGTGTAAGTGTGCTGGGCGTGCTGTAAGCTGAGGCCGGTCATTTGTGTGTGAATGTGAGAATGCTGTCAGCGTCATTTAGCTGAGGCTGGTCATTGACATTTGAATTCTGCGTGTATCGTGTATTATGCTGAGAAATAACACACACAGTAAAATTGAGTTCTGAACAAACTGATCTTGATTGTAAGTGTGGGTCCGTTGGCTGGGCAGGTCTGGAATCGGGCGTTGTCTTTCTTTCCTGCAGTAAATTTCTTGGGCTCATCAAAAGGTTTTTAAAGTTTTTTTTATCATCCTGAGAACAACTGCCACAGGAGGGAAGAAGATGCAAGAGATTGCTAAACTTGCAGGAGACCACATCAAGAGCATGCTGTCACTTGCTTATAATGTGATCATCTTAATAGGATCTCTTCAGTATTTTTAACTGATTTATTTAACTGTGTCTAGAGGAAAGGAAAAGAAATGTGAATGGTGTGTGTTTACTCCATGATTGTCTCAGTAAAATGAAAATCTGAATCTAGAGAGTGAGGGCTGATGTTTCAACCATGCATAATCATTGTCAGTGTTACCAAAAGGACTTAAGTTGTAAGAGTGAGTATGTTAGAGTTGTGTTTAAAATTGCAAAAAGTTCATTCACTAGTTTACCACACAGCTTATCATTTATCATTGTTTTTAAATTGTTAACAGTTTTTGGTCTTCTTGTTGCCATTATATGTTCAACTAAAATTGGATCTGACTCCTACTTTATTTTCCTGTTTAGATTCATGCAAAATAAATAATTGCTTGTGTTAATAATCTGATGCCTTTTGCAACTGTGTTACAAGTGTTGTTGATATGATCTGTTTCTGTGAGAAAAAATCCACAAAAAATTGTTACATGTCTTATGTTTGCTTATGAATCTATTATACAGATTGTCCTGATGTTTGTGCCTTGGAGAGCAAAATCTTGCAACAAGAAAAAGAAAAAATGCCAACATTTACATTTTATTATTCATACGCACAGCAGCTTTGATTTAAAAATAAATAAAAAATGCATGTGTACCACAGCTTTGATTTTGCAGGCATTTGTTTTGCTGCATGACTGATTTCTATATTGACACTGATCAGTAACAGGTCAGCCAATGATCAGTTACAGGCCAGCCAGTGATCAGCAGTAGGCCAGCCAGTGATCAGGCCAGCCAGTGACCAGCAGTAGGCCAGCCAGTGATCAGCAGTAGAGACGGTCATTTCAGAAAAACTGGGGGAAGCTAAAACACAGTGTCCCTTTCAGTGTAGGTGTTTTTGTGATCAATTGATGAGAGTTGTGTATGCTGCAGATACAAAGTAGAGTACTGTTCTGACCCCTACCTTCACCCAGTGTGGGTTCATAGTCTTTTTATAACTTAATTTGATACAATTGCCATTCATTTTGTTTCTTGCATCAGTTGTGAACCTTGGAAAATAAAGCTGCAACTCAGTGAGACCTTGAATCTTCCAGATTCAGCTTTTTAGACCACAGTGATCTCTGTCTTTCTTTTTTTTCTGCTCCTTTTTTTTCTTTTTTCAGATGCTGATATTTTTTTTTTTTTACTTTGACCTCATTTTAAAGCCAGACCACACCAGGCAATCACAAGAACATATATCTGTGAAGATTGTAATAGCACCTTTCTATGTACAGTTGTGTGAGTGACATTTTTCAAGGTCATGGTTGGATTTCTGGATAAACAACTGAAGTAACGTTTATTAAAATATGCATTGTTTCTGAAAATAGTGAAATTAGGATAGTAACCTCAGTAATTTGCATGGGTTCTTCTGATGACTGTTGATTTTTTTTATGGGGCTGTAGGCATTTCTGTTCCAAGAACTTACCATGACAGTCACTCTTCAATAGTTTCAGTGTAAGTCAGTGGAGCATTTTTTCTTCATAGTTATTTGTGTAGCTGCTCTTTTGGAAATCAGTAACTGAACAGTTTTGTCTGTGGATCTGATCTGTGTTTTTTCCTGTAATTATATTTTATTTTTTTAATCTCCGAGGAATTAGCTCTCTTAATGAATCTCCTTGGTCTGTTCAGTTTTTGTAGATTTACGTGGCCCATGGCAAGGTTTTACTTACATATCTTACACCTTGTGTGTATTCATGTGGCTCCTATTTTTGTGTGTGTGTGCATATTTTACTCCATCAGTACATATTCAAATGATGCTTATAAATGTAGCTTTATTGCTTTACCAGAAAAAGTGGGATTTTTTTTCTTTCTTTTTTCTTCTGAAAGATGGATTGTCTTTTGGATGTATGTAGTGTAGGAAATACTTGTATTTTTGATTTTGTTAATCACCCCAATAACTTTGGTTTGTTGATTATTGTTTTGGAAAGAAAATATCGTCCAGAAATGTTTCTGTTTTTGTAGGAAAAGTGTCAAATTTTACTAAGCAGTCATGTGCTTTTGTTGTTGTTTGTTTTTTGGTCTTGACTGATGGAGAGCGTGCGAAGAAGTTATTCCAAATTAGCAACAGGAAGTGCAAACTGCCTCATCCTGTGTGGAAGTGGGGTGTTGCTACACCGGTTCCCAGTGTTTCAGTGCATGACCCAGCCAGACCGTGGGAGAATCTGGTTCAGACAATTGGCAAAATGCCCGCTGTGGCCAGCTCTTCCACAGGAATGGAAGCACTGATGCCCGCCGTGGCTGGCTCATCTACAGGAATGGAAGCACTGATGCCCGCTGTGGCTGGCTTTGCCACATGAATGGAAGCACTGATGCCCGCCGTGGCTGGCTCTTCCACAGGAATGGAAGCACTGATGCCCGCCGTGGCTGGCTCTTCCACAGAAATGGAAGCACTGATGCCCGCTGTGGCTGGCTTTGCCACATGAATGGAAGCACTGATGCCCGTCGTGGCTGGCTCTTCCACAGGAATGGAAGCACTGATGCCCGCTGTGGCTGGCTTTGCCACAGGAATGGAAGCACTGATGCCCGCCGTGGCTGGCTCTTCCACAGGAATGGAAGCACTGATACCCGCCGTGGCTGGCTTTTCCACATGAATGGAAGTACTGATGCCCGCTGTGGCTAGTTTTGCCACATGAATGGAAGCACTGATGCCCGCTGTGGCTGGCTTTGCCACAGGAATGGAAGCACTGAAGCCCGCCGTGGCTGGCTCTTCCTCAGGAATGGAGGCACTGAAGTTATCGTCAGTGATGTGGGTGTTGGCGCACACACACACACACACATATATATATATGCAGGAAAAAAGGTTGTACATTTATGTTGGTGTTGCAGCATTTTTTATTATTTTTATAAAGGGGGGGGGGGGGGGGCGCAGGAAGGAGAAAAAATCGAGGTTCCATCAAGATTTGAACTCGTGATCGCTGGCATGGAGTGGAGTGCTAACCATTAGACCACGGAGCTGCCTGAGAAATGGCACCACAGTTACATTGATATCACCGTCCGTTGACTTCCCAGAGTGACTTTGCTGCAGTGTTGTTGTGTCAGTCAGCGAAAGAGAATCATTTCTTGGGACACCAGGGTCCTGTGTGCCTACAGTATGGGTATACTGTAGGCACACAGGACCCTGGTGTCCCAAGAAATGTTCACACCAAGTTTCATCTCAACAGGTCCAGTGGGCCAAGCTCCGAATCGTTCACCGCCTTGACGTGGACAGACACTCGTCTTCTGTTAAGCATGGCGTTAGGTCGCGTGTTAAGTGGCACAGTTAGATGCAAATTAACCTTTTTTGCGTTTCACAAACTGGCATGTGCATCATAAAATGGAGCAGTCCTCAGTCTTGTGATGAATTAATGACTAACAAATTGTTGCTAATCACCAGGCATTCATTTTGAAGAGGCACAAATAATAAACAGTGTTCACAGCATGTGCCATAGTAGAAATGTCGAATAAAGTCAGTTTCTCGTCTCCACTCCCTTGTTCTTTGAATGCTTTGTTGCCAGATGTTTACAGCATTCATTGATTTTGTCTTTGCACATGGCAGGAATCTTCCGTATCTTCCCTGTTGTAGCAGGCGCGTTTTGTTGTTGTTGTTTTTTGGGTGTATTTTGTACAGCTTTGTTTTTAGCTGTTACGTTTTTAATACAATTAAGAAAGAACCGACATTAAAGGCGAGGTACCCATCTCCGTTGCGTGTGTGTATGTGTGTGTGTGTTGCAAGGTATGCCTTACACACTCCAGACGGCCGGCATTATTGCTCGTTTGTTAATCACATTTGTTTCTTGCCCTGTTCCTGTGTGTAGACAGATATACATGTCCATGCTGCAGTTGGTGTTTTGCATTCAAGTTTTAATATATTTTGAATATGTGCAAGTAATCTCGATTTTGGAATTATGATTTAATATATTTTGAATATGTGCAAGTAATCTCGATTTTGGAATTATGATTTATAGTCGACTGTTGTGTTATATGACTATGAGTTTCACATCCAAGAGGATGAAGTAGGACATTGACTTCCTTTGTAAACTTTATCCAAGCGGTGGTTTTGGGACTGATGTTTGTTGTTTTACATGTTTTCCTGTTAAACAGAATCTCTACAGTATCGTTGAGGCTTTGTTTGCAACTGTATATGTGCTACCTGAGAGCATTTAGTTGTGTTTTGTTTGTGTGACATCATTTTAGTTTTTGTTTTTTGTGTCGTTTTTTTGTTTCGTGTCATGAATAGTTGCCTGCGAGCAACGGGCCCAAGTTTGTGGTCAGGCTGAGGACAAGGGAACAGCTGTCATTAAAGGGGATCCCACACAAAGGAGCATATAATAAATTGTAATAAAACAGAAAAAAGACACACGGGAGCTTTTCAGTTGATAATTATTTCATGGTGTAGTTTATGAGAAAAAGAGAAAAAAAGTTGACCGTGGTCCCTGCCATTTTTGTTGTTGTATCTGGCAGCGTGTGTCTGTGACGTCATGCACAAGCCAGACATGTGCGGCATTTTATGCTTTTCATTGGTAAAGAGTTAAGCAACCTGACTGTGCCATGAGGAGGTCCGATTTGACGCCCCAAAAAGGTGCCTCTGTCGCATAAATAGTGCATACAACCACCATGCAAAGTCTGCAAATGGAAGTGTTTGCACGATTTCCACGTTTTCAGGACAACTTGCAGCCTGGTTTGCGGTCCCCTTTAAATGTCCAACGCTTAGTAAGTCGCATGGCCGTCTCTCCACCACTATGGCATGTCTGGACCAAGGAACCACTCAGCCCGTGTCAAGACACAATGAGTGCAATCATTCACTTTGAAGAAAACAGCACTCTCTTCTTACTGGGTAGAACTTTGACCACAATGCTACTGTGTTTTAGCCTGCCCTTTCCGTAGGGCGGAACCTACACTGACTCCGAATGCTCAGCTTGTGTAAAACCCCAGAAAGAGGTTAGAAAGCCAAGCACGCACCAAAAAGAGCAGGCAGTGAGTGCATTTTGACTTCATTGCTCCATCAGGCAAGCGTCAACTGTGTGGGGGGTGTAGATATTGCCCAGGCTAGCGTCACCTCAGTGTGGAGTATATGTATTGCCCAGGCTAGCGTCACCTGTGTGTGGGGTGTAGATATTGCCCAGGCTAGCGTCACCTGTGTGGGGAGTGTGGATATTGCCCAGGCTAGCGTCACCTGTGTGTGGGGTGTAGATATTGCCCAGGCTAGCGTCACCTGTGTGGGGAGTGTGGATATTGCCCAGGCTAGCGTCACCTGTGTGTGGAGTGTATGTATTGCCCAGGCTAGCGTCACCTGTGTGGGGAGTGTGGATATTGCCCAGGCTAGCGTCACCTGTGTGTGGAGTGTATGTATTGCCCAGGCTAGCGTCACCTGTGTGGGGAGTGTGGATATTGCCCAGGCTAGCGTCACCTGTGTGTGGAGTGTATGTATTGCCCAGGCTAGCGTCACCTGTGTGTTGGGTGTAGATATTGGCGCTAGGCGACATGCTCAGCTATGGCTGTGGTGTCTTGATGGTGATACTGTGTAAATGGGGTCAGATTGAGAAAGTGGTCGAATTCCACTTTGCTAGTCCATACTGTTTGTAAAAATTGAAAGGAAATGCAGCAGATGTGTGAAATGTTGCAGAAGCGAACTGTCCGGGGGGGGGGGGGGCAGTGTAGAATGAGAAGAAAAGGAAAGCGTGGGCTGATGGACACACTGTGAGCTAACTGCAGGATGACTAGGGGCTAAAGCGCTTGTGGAGAGACCGTAGAAGTGCAGGACGAGTAAAAAGTGGCTGACGCAGCACGTGATGTTCGTTAGATTTGTTTGGGTCACGACTGGTTTCTTGTTATGTGTGTGGTTTTTGTTTTGCCTCGTTTAGTCCGTTCGCTTGGATTTTTGTAAGGTTTCTCGTTTTGTTATGCACTGGTGATGCCCATGTTTGCCTTTTCTTGGTTGTGTGCAGTGACTAGTCTTTCTACCCCATCCTTTTCACGACATTTTCTTCGCTGGCAAAAGCAACAAAAGGTGGACAGCAAAATTTGTAAAGTTCTGCCCTTTTTTTCCTTCTTTTTTCCCCCCCGAGTTTGGACTGCCTGTTGTTTTGCATGTTTACTTTTTAATCAGATCACTTTCTTTTCTTTTTAATCTGTACAAATTTGTTTTGCCGTTATTCTTCATGCAGTACCCCGGTTTCAGTTTTTCTGAATTCAAATGTAAATTTGATCTAGCAGACCTTGATGAAGGTAAATACCTCAAGTTTTTGTGTGAGATAAAACTGGCTTTATAAAGTCGAATTTTGAATGTTGTAGATCCCACATTTATTGCGAAAGTTTTGCGAGAGATGGGCTCTTAAAGTGCATCATCATGAGCGGTGCGTTGCTGATGTTGAGACTGAGGTCAAGCAGGAAATTGGATCAGCAGGAGAGTTGTGACGAGCAACCTAGTGCCGTGATGATGGAGCAGTGTGGGTACACAGGGCGTACCGGCAGCAAATGGCTCGAGACGCTGTCCGTATGGCATCGTTCATGCCAATGAACAAATGTGTGTCGGACGGAGACAAAGTCTTCACTACGGTATCTTCCTTTTCTGCTGTCAGGATTGCACTGTACATACATGTTGATTTCATGTGACTGTTTGTTAAACCTGTCATGCTGTTACAGACATATCAGCTGTGTTTTTATGGTCAGGCAGAGGAGAGTGTGGAGAGCGCTAGAGTTTGCTGTTCTTGTCCATCCTGGTGCTGCACCTGTTTCAGCTCAGCCAGAAAGAACCCGTCATTTTTCTTTGGCGAAGAGATCTGTGTGTGTGTGTGTGTGTGTGTGTGTGTGTGTGTGTGTGTGTGCAGTTTTGTTGTGATACTGCTTACCTGTCGACCCCCCTTAGGTGTCAGCTTCATTGGGCTGTTTTTGAAGTTGATTAATAATATATAGAATCACAAGAGCTACGGCAAGTGCTCACACACCACTGCATTTTCTAATTGCCAGTAACAACCCCCCCCCCCCCCCCCCCCCCCCCGCCCCCAAACAACTAGCCGCAGCAAAATTCAGCTAGTAGAATAGCAGTGTTTTGCTGTTGCGTGTTGTCAGCTTATTCAGCAATTCACCAACCTAACATAAAAACAAGTATTGTTTACATAATTATAAAGTTAACCAGACATCTGTGAGTCAGGTACATGATTGCTTAGGAAATTGGTTTCCCTTTTATAATTATTTTTACAGTACCCCTTTTGGACAAGGGAACACGGGCTCTACGGACAAGTTGTGAAGCGGCGGCATTTCGTATAGGGGGTTGACCGAATTGCGTGTTAACAAAGGGAAGGACTAGTTCCCACTTAATGCCCCGTGTGTAACAACCGACAGCAAAGACCCAAGTCATCTCTGGCAGGCAAGCTGTACGTGCGACATTCTCAAAGTATCAATGAACATGGTGCAGATATTTCCTACATCAACTCTAGCCCGTGTTAACTGCTTCATAAACCCAATAAATGACAACAGTTAAAAGAGATTTGTGAATCCGACCTTATGAATGTGACCTGTTATATTCCATGGATCTTGTGTTGCTCCAGTGCAGTGAGAGCCCTAAGGCGATACCCAGTTCAGTTTTTGATTAAGTTAATGTTGAAATATTCAAATGTCCTTTTATACGTTATTGCTGAGAAAAGAGAAGGGGGGGGGGGGGGGGGGTAAATACGGGCTCATTAAGAGATATTTGGGCACTCTGTTCGTCTTTGGTTCCTCTTCAGCCATATTTTATATATTTGGATTCCTTCATCTTTTTCTACTTTTTTTTTTTTTTTTTTTTTTTTGGATGGTGTAAAACATGAAGCCAGCATGGAACAAACCTTTACATTTCAAAGGAAGAGTTTCAGCGGTGACTGGCTGTGCAGTAAGGTGGTGTAAGGACTTCCAGGTGTCCGTTTAACGAAGGGGAAGGTGCGTTCGCGCTTATTCCACTCAGGGGCACCGCTTGACGCTGAAGATTCCTGAGTATCCGCGCCTCGCAGCAACGCCGTTCCAAACCAGAACTGTAATAAAATGTCTTTAAACTTTCGCCAGAACAGGAAAATGGACCTGGTTCATTGCAGCTTTGCCAAGTTTAAAATGTCAGATTATTAAGGTCGCTGTGTCAGGCTGACTGACCAAGCACAGTTACAAGTGCTTTTGCTCGATAGGGACAGTTATGGAATGTGACGGACCTTTAAGGTCGATGTCATCACAAGGTCGGTTGCAGGGGCTTTGTCAGTTATCTCTTTGGATGTAAGCTGCTGAAACAGATTGAGATGTACATAAATGAGCGCTTTTTGTTTCTGGACTGGTGCTATGTCAAGATTTGTTCTGGAGTGACACAGAATCTTTTACGAGTTTGCCCGAGATGAAAACAAAAGCAAAAACAAGGAGGTAGTGTACGCTGCTGCTTGAAAATGATCTTTTTCGCATCGTTTCTCTTTCCTACCTTTATAACCAGATTGTTTGCAAGGCTGTGGTAAAGCGGATTACATTTAAGATTTCATTTTGATATATGTGGAAAATCTGACTAGGATTGGACAAATTGCTTGGGACGGTTTGTACAAAACATCTCTTTCAAAATTTAGTTATTGTACTTGTTTTTATTGTGTTATTGTGTAACGTTCAGATGAATCACAAGCGTTACATTTTAAGAAAGTGTTTTGTTTGTAAGCGCTTCTCCTTGCCTTGATATTTGGAAGTTGGATATATGAAAGATTGCCTGACCATAGCAAAACATTCCATGTAATTTCCTTGATGATTATACATATTCCGAAGCGCTTTCTGTGTTTTATTGGTGAAGAATAAACAAATTTGAAAATGTATGTGTGCGATTGTATGTGTGCCTGTGTTGGCTATGTCCTCATTCTTCTCGCTCATCTTATACTATAGCCATGTTCTTGCTCAGAACTGGTTATGACCTTACTCTTCCTGTTCAGAGCTGGTTATGTCCTTACTCTTCCTGTTCTTTCTGTCCTTACTGTCATAACGACTATCCTTACTCTTCCTGTTTAGAGATGGCTATGTCCTTACTCTACTATGTCCATACCAAGCGCTATTCTCTAACCCGAATTAAACTAACAATTACGTGGAGTCCAACAAGAACCATCAAATATTGTATTCTGCCACAAAGACATTGCTCAGCAAAGCATTATATAATTAGAAGACTTTTCTATTGCGTTATACCCCGTGAAAAAAGACGAGATCACGGCTCTGTACGATATTACAAATACAAGCAACGAACATAAAAATAAATCTCACGGCACTATACAATATCACAAAGAAACGAACATCAAAATCCATAAACGAACAAGTACTATGTATACAAACGACATAACTGAAACAAACCAACAACAACAACAAAAAATCAGCTATCCTTCATTCAGTGTCTACAACGTACAATTAAATATATGTAGAGCTAAAGCTCAAGGCATACAGGTAGCTATTATGGAAAGGCGGCGACAAACGGGTATGTTTTAAGCTGAGCTTTTAAAGATGACAAGGATGACGAGTGGTGCCTCAACAATTCCTTGCTCTCTCTCTCTCTCTCTCTCTCTCTCTCTCTCTCTCTCTCTCTCTCTCTCTCTCTCTCTCTCTCTCTCTCTCTCCAGCATGAGAAGAGGCGGATATTTAGTGGCAGTGAATTCGAAACAAGTGGAGCCTGGTATTGAAAGGATTGTGCAACAGTAATCTTCAGGCTGACACGTCGAACAGAAGTTTTTGAGAGGAAAAAAGAAGGGTGAGTAGGACAGCAGTAGAGGTAAGATGGTAAGAGTATCATCGAAGTACCGGAATGAAACAGTTGTCAGTGTAAAGAAAATCCGTTCTGCTACAGGATGCCAGTGGTTTCTTCAGGCGGTCATGCCAGCCGGGGGGGGGGGGCTGTTGTAGTCAACCCTAGAGAGTACGCATCAGCGAGCAAGTTCAGCAGCTACATCAACGGCAAACATCAACGGCAAGGAAAGGAAGGAACATCAACGGCAAGGAAAGGACGGACAGAACTGAATCTACGGAGTTCTAGCAAAGATCGTATAGCTAAAGCAAAGATAGCCCATGCGGTCAATTTACGCGAAACGGAAGACACTAGCACCCTGTGTACCTACACGGTCTTTGGTTCTAGGTAAGCTGAACGACCCTGCAGATAGAACTGATGTGGTCACACATGGTAAGACATGAATCGAGAACAACTCCTGGATCCCTTACCTTAGGCTGAAATGAGATTAATCAATACTGCACATCTCTAGGTGCCCTGTGCCCGATACGCTACCTACGACCATGGCCCCTCGCCCCCGCACACAGCACTCTGTGTCTGCTTTGAAACAAGGTTGAATTCGACAGGTGAAGCTGAGTTGAGAAACTGAGTATGGTCAGAAAATTTGTGACGGTCAAATCCAGAGTGGACAACACTTTGTGAAAGTGGGTGGGTGTAGAGGACAAAGAGCAGCGGCCCGAGTACTGAGCCCTGGAGAACACCGAAATCAAGTCTCGTGGATGCAGCGGTCACGCCGTTTGCAGTGACAGTCATAAATCTGTCAGTGATGTAGGAGTGTAACCGCTGGTGTGCAAAATCAGAGACCCCAAAGGTGGTGCTGAGGTCTGTTAGCAGAATGTCATCGTCTGTCGTGTCGAATGCGGCTGATAGATCCAAAATAGTGAGAATGAACACTAGTCCCTGGTCGGTGTCATCAAGACGGCAGTTAGCGACATGCCTTCCTGATAACATTGACCAGGGACAAGTGCTCAAGGTCGTTGTTCGTGACATGCTCAACTAGTTGACGGAAAACCACCCTCTCAAGATGTTCTGAAAGGAAAGTCAGGTTTGGAACTGGGCGGTCATTTTTCAGTGCATTCTTATGAAGACTATAGGCTTCCTTAATAGTGCAGTAACTTTAGTGCCTGCTTGAAACAGTGCGGTACCGAGCCAGTGAATAGAGAGTGGATGGTGAACGTCGCACACCCACCAACACGAAACACACACACACACACACACACACACACAAGCATACGCTATCAAACACATGCACGTGCGCGCGTACACAGACACACACACACGGGCACGCTTAGACCTACCAATCAGTCTCCCATCGCCCACTCATACACGCATTACATTCAGTGAAACACATGGCAATCCGACAACCTCCAGCCGATATTCATAATTACCGTTATTACCATTCCACTCCAAAACTCACTCCTTTCTCTCTCTTCCTCTGCCCATCCCTTTCCCTTCAGCCATCTCTTTCTTTGACAGCTAATCGTAATAGAAGCCCAGGGTGTAGTTTCAGACGTCGGATTCAGCGATGTCGCAATCGTTTGGTTCCTCACTAACGGTATTAGGAGGGGAAGTAGGACCTGGAAGTTCTGGCGGATCAGACGCCATCACGTTGACCTCTCGCGGCCTGGCTTCTGAAAGGAGAGACCCCGTACAATTACGTAGCCACTGCTGAAGCGTTCTGTTAATAATATACATGGGGTAAATGTACCAAAACACGTCACTAACACCTACAACAACAGCAGCAGCAGATAATTGGTTTTAACCGTATTAGGAATCAGCATCACAACAACAGCAACAACCATGACAACATCAGCAACCACCACCACCACCACCACAATACTAACAATACTGATCTAACTAGCTTCAAACTACGCTTCTAAACTTTGCTACTGCGACAACTACTTCAAACCACCACCACCACTTCTGAGCCTCTCCCCCCCCCCCCCCCCCCCCATCCCTCATCCCCATTTCTCTCTCCTTTGCAGTTATTTTGGCCACTGACCAGCCAGCTACGTGACATTGTTTTCGTTGTTGTTGGTTTTGTGGTGGTTTTGCATATGTCTTAGTATTATATATGTAGAGCTAAAGTTTTTTTTTTTGTTTTTTTTTAACCTGAGTTGCATGCAGACCTATTACTTCACTTCTTTCTTCTTCTTTTTTTCTTCTTTTCTTTTTCGTTATGGTTC
This sequence comes from Alviniconcha marisindica, assembly GCA_018857735.1. Classification (NCBI taxonomy): domain Eukaryota; kingdom Metazoa; phylum Mollusca; class Gastropoda; family Provannidae; genus Alviniconcha; species Alviniconcha marisindica. Next base: position 477,278 of record JABMCL010001503.1, on the reverse strand, counting down.
ATAGGTCATGAGTTTGTTTCGAGTGTTTGGATAAAATTCAATGCGTCCGCTTTTAATGTTTTGTCTTCTTAGCATGTATAAGCGCATCGCCAATAAGCTGCGCAGGTTTGTCATGTTGCCATAAAAACAGAGGTTTTAAGTAAGTAATCATGGTGCTTAACGTCCACAGAAACCATAAGGCTTATTAGGGACGGGCAACAGAAGCTTTGCTTTGTATCGTCATTTTGTACCCGGCAGGTCCTAAATATCCTTTCCACACGCGTTGCCTAGGCACAGCCAGGTACCGTTGCGTGTCCTGACTTCGATCCTGAACACGGAGTCACCCCGCACACGTCTTGACGCTTCGCTGTTGCCAGGCTGGCGGCTGTGGCGAGTGGCTCGTGTCTGTTGCCAGGCTGGCGGCTGTGGCGTGTGGCTCGTGTCTGTTGCCAGGCTGGCGGCTGTGGCGTGTGGCTCGTGTCTGTTGCCAGGCTGACGGCTGTGGCGTGTGGCTCGTGTCTGTTGTGAGGCTGGCTGCTTTGGCGTGTGGCTCGTGTCTGTTGCCAGGCTGGCGGCTGTGGCGTGTGGCTCGTGTCTGTTGCCAGGCTGGCGGCTGTGGCGAGTGGCTCGTGTCTGTTGCCAGGCTGGCGGCTGTGGCGAGTGGCTCGTGTCTGTTGTGAGGCTGGCGGCTGTGGCGTGTGGCTCGTGTCTGTTGCCAGGCTGGCGGCTGTGGCGTGTGGCTCGTGTCTGTTGCCAGGCTGACGGCTGTGGCGTGTGGCTCGTGTCTGTTGTGAGGCTGGCTGCTTTGGCGTGTGGCTCGTGTCTGTTGCCAGGCTGGCGGCTGTGGCGTGTGGCTCGTGTCTGTTGCCAGGCTGGCGGCTGTGGCGAGTGGCTCGTGTCTGTTGCCAGGCTGGCGGCTGTGGCGAGTGGCTCGTGTCTGTTGTGAGGCTGGCGGCTGTGGCGAGTGGCTCGTGTCTGTTGCCAGGCTGGCGGCTGTGGCGTGTGGCTCGTCTGTTGTGAGGCTGGCGGCTGTGGCGAGTGGCTCGTGTCTGTTGTGAGGCTGGCGGCTGTGGCGTGCGGCTCGTGTCTGTTGCCAGGCTGGCGGCTGTGGCGTGTGGCTCGTGTCTGTTGCGAGGCTGGCGGCTGTGGCGTGTGGCTCGTCTGTTGTGAGGCTGGCGCCTGTGGCGTGTGGCTCGTATCCGTTGCCAGGCTGGCGGCTGTGGCGTGTGGCTCGTCTGTTGTGAGGCTGGCGCCTGTGGCGTGTGGCTCGTATCCGTTGCCAGGCTGGCGGCTGTGGCGTGTGGCTCGTGTCTGCGGCGGCCTTATGGCTGGATGGATGCACCACATGCTGATCCACACTGCAGGCCTCGCTTCCCGGCCCCTTCCTCCACACTCTGGCACAATTGGTTACGCCGCTGATGAAGTGTTGCTTTACGTCCACAGAAACCGTAGGTTTGTTAGGGACGGGACCCCAGGACGTCCACCTCGATTTCTACACAGCTCCTGAGCTCTGTTACGCCGCTGAAGGCATGGACCTATGTATATATAGGTCCATGGCGGAAGGGACTCTTTATCTCCGCGCGGCTGTCGACTGACGCTGTGAGCATCCCCCGACAGGTTCGGGTGCTAGCAGTATAGCGCTAAAGCACGCACATAAACACGAGGCGCGTCCGCCCCGGCCGAGAGAAAAAAAGAAAAGTTCTTTGGTATTATATGTGATGGTGTAAACAATGTGGACGGTTATAAAAGAGACACCTGCTATAGTCTGTTACAAACTTGCTGCTATTTGAGCACCAATAAAAAGCTGTCAGTTAGCTGGCAGTTTTCGGAGTCCTGTAGCGTAACCAACAAGGGCAATGGTTGGAGGAAGGATGTCGTAAACCAGCGCTTGGAGTTAGACACTGATCCAGGTCCCGCTTTCCGGCACCCTTTCTCCAAAGCAACATAGCATCGAAACAAGCACGTGAACACGAGGCGCGTCCGTCCGACCCGGGGTAAAAAAGAAGTTCCATGTCGATTCAAACTATTTTGGCTTTATTTGTTATGGTGAAAGCAAAGTGGGCGGTTATAACAGAAATGTCCGATATAATTTGAGTTGTCGTCAGTGTTACACATATACTGCCATTTGAACACCAAATGAAAAACTGTCAGCGGACAGTTTTCGGAAACCTATGAGGTTATGGCAATGTTTGGAGGAGAGATGTAGTAAAAGCCAACAAGGCCTATGGCGTAACCAGTTATGGCAGTGTTTGGAGGAGGCATGTAGTAAAAACCAGTGAGGCCTATGGTGTAACCAGTTATGACAGTGTTTGGAAGAGGGCTGTAGTAACCAACGAGGCCTGGGGCCAGTTACAGCAATGTTTGCAGGAGAGATGTAGTAAAAACCAATGAGGCCTATGGCGTAACCAGTTATGGCAGTGTTTGGAGGAGGCATGTAGTAAAAACCAATGAGGCCTAAGGCGTAACCAGTTATAGCAGTGGTTGGAGGAAGGCTGTCGCACAACACTAAGACCTAAGACTAATCAGTGTTTGGAGGGAGGGTGGCGCAAACCAGTGAGACCTGTGGCGTAACCATTTATGGCTGTGTTTGGATGGAAGAATGTGGTACACATGCAATGCCTGAAGGTGCACACAGACCCTTCTTCTTCTTGTACTTGACGACGGCTGCGACGATGCAGGCCAGGCACGGGAGAAGCAGGATGGCGGCCAGCAAGCTGACCAGTACCAACGTTGGTATGTTGAACGCAGTGGCCTCCCGTCCCGACTGGGCCGACGGTTTGTCATCTGTGCACAGCCACCACAACCATCATGTCCATGTCCATGACAACGTCTCGAGTAAGAGCTGCAGCTGTAGTTTTGTCGCTGCAAGCAACGCGTCTGTACGTAGCAGCACGCGCGCATTTCTTACCTTTGCAACTTAAAAAAGGAGGCAAAAACAACAACAACAACAAAAGATAGATGAAATTTGCAAGGACAACCCCCGCCCCCGCCCCTTCCCCCCCCCCCCTTCCAGCCACATACACACGCATGCGCGCACACGTATTTCTGTCTGTTAGTCTGTGTGTTGGCAGCTCCTTATGTTTTGGAAGCATTTCAATGAAACAGTAGCTTTCCCTGTGTGTACAACTAGTCGGTCTTGACAATACACTCATACACCGATGGACAGGGACACATGAACTGGATGCTCTGTGTACGATACAGTTATTTCCACACCACTTCAGTGATACGGGATGCTCTCTGTACGGTCTAGTAAGTGTTCACACCACCTAAATAAAACTCGACGTTCTTCAAACCACATAAATAAAACGTGCCGTTCTGTGAATGGTACTAGTATCTTCACACCATTTAAATGAAACGGGACTCTCTGTGTACGGTAGAATTATCTTCACACCATTTAAATGAAAGGCTACACTCTGTGAACGGTACTAGTATCTTCACACCATTTAAATGAAACGAGACGTTCTGTGAACCATTTAACCATTTCACACCATTTAAATGAAACGGGACGCTGTGTGTACGGTGGAGTCATCTTCACACCATTTAAATGAAACGCGCCGTTCTATGAACGGTACTAGTATCTTCACACCATTTAAATGCAAGGCTACACTCTGTGAACGGTACTAGTATCTTCACACCATTTAAATGAAACGGGACGCTCTGTGTACGGTGGAGTTCTCTTCACACCATTTAAATGAAACGGGACGCTCTGTGTACGGTGGAGTTCTCTTCACACCATTTAAATGAAACGGGACGCTCTGTGTACGGTGGAGTTCTCTTCACACCATTTAAATGAAACGGGACGCTCTGTGTACGATGAAGTTCTCTTCACATCATTTAAATGAAACGGGACGCTCTGTGTACGGTGGAGTTCTCTTCACACCATTTAAATGAAACGGGACGCTGTGTGTACGGTGGAGTCATCTTCACATCATTTAAATGAAACGCGCAGTTCTGTGAACGGTACTAGTATCTTCACACCATTTAAATGAAAGGCGACATACTCACGCCCAGCGTTGAGCTGAGTCGTGCCAATGACGTAAGATCTTTCGTTGGCAGAGACCGTGCAGCAAAATCGCCGGTGGCTATGCTCCAGGTCATCAACGAGGACGGTGAGGACCGTGGTGGACACCTGGCTGCAGTTCTGCATGGTGATCGTCAGAGGCAAGCTCCGCACTGACCGAGGGTCCACGTCCGTCCACGTGGGTCTGGCGCCAGCTACCTCGTCATTCGTCGGCACCCACTGCCACCGCCACCGCCACTTGATGTCCTGGGAGAGGCATTCCCCAAGGGAGGAATCAGATTGAGGCCTTGTGTCAGTCAGTCACTTGATGTCCTGGGAGAGGCATTCCCCAAGGGAGGAATCAGACTGAGGCCCTGTGTCAGTCAGTCGCTTGATGTCCTGGGAGAGGCATTCCCCAAGGGAGGAATCAGACTGAGGCCCTGTGTCAGTCAGTCGCTTGATGTCCTGGGAGAGGCATTCCCCAAAGGAGGAATCAGACTGAGGCATTGTGTCAGTCACTTGATGTCCTGAGAGAGGCATTCCCCAAGGGAGGAATCAGACTGAGGCATTGTGTCACTCAGTCAGTCACTTGATGTCACAGGAGAGAGGAGGAATCAGACTGAGGCACAGTGTCAGTCACTTAATGTCCTGGGAGAGGCATTCCCCAAAGGAGGAATCAGACTGAGGCCCTGTGTCAGTCAGTCACTTGATGTCCTGGGAGAGGGCATTCCCCAAGGGAGGAATCAGACTGAGGCACTGTGTCAGTCAGTCACTTGATGTCCTGGGAGAGGGCATTCCCCAAGGGAGATGAAATCAGATTGAGGCCCTGTGTCAGTCAGTCACTTGATGTCCTGAGAGAGGCATTCCCCAAGGGAGGAATCAGACTGAGGCACTGTGTCAGTCACTTGATGTCCTGGGAGAGGCATTTACCAAGGGAGGAATTTGACTGAGGCACTGTGTCAGTCAGTCACTTGATGTCCTGGGAGAGGCATTCACCAAGGGAGGAATTTGACTGAGGCTCTGTGTCAGTCAGTCACTTGATGTCCTGGGAGAGGCATTCCCCAAGGGAGGAATCAGATTGAGGCACTGTGTCAGTCAGTCACTTGATGTCCTGGCAGAGGCATTCCCCAAGGGAGGAATTTGACTGAGGCACTGTGTCAGTCAGTCACTTGATGTCCTGGGAGAGGCATTCACCAAGGGAGGAATTTGACTGAGGCACTGTGTCAGTTACTTGATGTCCTTGGAGAGGCATTCACCAAGGGAGGAATTTGACTGAGGCACTGTGTCAGTCACCTGATGTCCCGGGAGAGGCATTCACCAAGGGAAGAATTTGACTGTGGCAATGTGTCAGTCACTTGATGTCCTTGGAGAGGCATTCACCAAGGGAGGAATTTGACTGAGGCACTGTGTCAGTCACCTGATGTCCCGGGAGAGGCATTCACCAAGGGTGGAATTTGACTGAGGCACTGTGTCAGTCACCTGATGTCCCGGGAGAGGCATTCACCAAGGGAGGAATTTGACTGAGGCACTGTGTCAGTCACCTGATGTCCCGGGAGAGGCATTCACCAAGGGAGGAATTTGACTGAGGCACTGTGTCAGTCACCTGATGTCCTTGGAGAGGCATTCACCAAGGGAGGAATTTGACTGAGGCACTGTGTCAGTCAGACACTTGATGTCCTGGGAGAGGCATTCACCAAGGGAGGAATTTGACTGAGGCACTGTGTCAGTCACCTGATGTCCCGGGAGAGGCATTCACCAAGGGAGGAATTTGACTGAGGCACTGTGTCAGTCACCTGATGTCCCGGGAGAGGCATTTCCCGAGGGAGGAATCAGTCTGAAGCCCTGTGTCAGTCTACAACGATGCTCCCACACTCCAAGCCTCGCTTTTCGGCACCCTATTGGAGGAAGGATGTCACGGTCAGCGGCTTCGGCGCCTGGTGTTTGAGCGATGCGCGGTTCGCCTGGTCTCGTTTCGCCTTGTGTCGTATATTCACACTGACAAACGTTTCGTGCAAACCTCGTCTTGCCTAACAGTTGTTTGCCAGTTTTGCCCAGGCATTTCCGTTGTCAACTGTTTCGTCTCGTTCAGTCTGAGAGAGAGAGAGAGAGAGAGAGAGAAGGAGAGAGAGAGAGAGAGAGAGAGAGAGAGAGAGAGAGAGAGAGAGAGAGCAGCAGACAGACAGACAGACAGACAGACAGACAGACAGACAGACAGACAGACAGAGACACAGAGAGACAGACAGACAGACGGAGTAAAATTCAACCTACTGATCTGTACTGTACAAATGATTACAAGTTTATACAAAATGACACACACGCATGTTATTTATGTCCAATGTCCTTGTACCATAAATGATGACTATACCATATAACCCTTACATCTGCATACAATCAAATATTTTTTAAATGTCATTCTGAGAATGCTCCAGTACAAAACTCTATGGTCCACCTACAGTTAATTGGAAAGTGTGCGAACATAAGGAGAGAGAGAGAGAGAGAGAGAGAGAGAGAGAGAGAGAGAGAGAGAGAGAGAGAGAGAGAGAGAGAGAGAGAGAGAGAGAGAGAGAGAGAGTACCGCAAAGCTTTGACGCATTGGAATATTCACCCCCAGAGCAAAATAGTTTGGCACAAGTGTAGAGCACTTGAAGATTTTCCCCCCCGAATTGTTCGTCGCCAAAGCTGTCTGCGACCTACTGTAGAAATATTTTTCTGGAAACAAAAAGAGAAAACAGGCCCCAGTCAGTATGTGCAACATGAAGGGCAGAATCAACATGCAGACATCACGTGTACCACGACAGTCAGCACGTGCACCACGAAAGACATACAAAACAGTCAGCACGTGCACCACGAAAGACATACACAAACAGTCAGCACGTGCACCACGAAAGACATACAAAACAGTCAGCACGTGCACCACGAAAGACATACACAAACAGTCATCACGTGCACCACGAAAGACATACACAAACAGTCCTCACGTGCACCACGAAAGATATACAAAACAGTCAACACGTGCACCACGAAAGACATAAACAGTCAGCACGTGCACCACGAAAGACATACACAAACAGTCATCGCGTGCACCACGAAAGACATACAAAACAGTCAACACGTGCACCACGAAAGGCATACACAACAGTCAGCACGTGCTCCACGAAAGACATACACAACAGTCAACACGTGCACCACGAAAGACATACACAACAGTCAGCACGTGCACCACGAAAGACATACACAACAGTCAACACGTGCACCACGAAAGACATACACAGTCAGCACGTGCACCGCGAAGGGCTTAATCAACAGTCAGCACGTGCGCCACGAAAAACATACTCAACAGTCAGGAAGTTCACCACGAAAGACATACTCAACAGTCAGGAACTGCACCACGAAAGACATACTCAACAGTCAGGAAATGCACCACGAAAGACATACTCAACAGTCAGGAAGTGCACCACGAAAGACATACTCACCAGCCTGCACGTGTACCACGAAAGACATACTCACCAGTCTGCACGTGTACCACGAAAGACATACTCACCAGTCTGCATGTGCACCACCGAGAGGTAGCGCGCGTGCATGCCCTCTTCTCCCGTGTTGTAACCGCCCCGAGATGACCCAGTGCGGTTGATATGACGTCACGGTCCAGTTACTAACAAGTAACCCTTGCCATCATCTGAACCCAGAGACACCGGCTGTATGCCTAGCTCTAACATCGCAGGGAGAAAGAGGAAATACGCAGCGGGGTTAATGCCTATGCACTGTTTCCCGTAGGCTTAGATGAAGATGGGAAGAGATGCTGTGCAGCATTTTATACTGACCTCGGACTTGCAGGCAAACACTGTCCTGCAGTGTCTTGTCTCCAGTCGCCAGCTGGTACGTTGCGTGGCATTCGTAGCGTCCGTCATCGTTACAGTTGACCTGCAACACACGTACGTCAGTATCCAGTCACACGCGGTTGGCCGTGGGCAGCTGTGACTGGGGATGGGGAGCAGGGGTGGCTCAGTGGTTAGAGCGCTGGGCTCGTGATCCAAGGTCCCGGGTTCGAGTACATGCAGAAACGGCTGGAGAATTTTCTTGTCCAGAGTCGGCTTTCTGTGCTGACTCTTATTTCGGTGTTCGTTCCACCCCCGTGTTACCGCAGTGGCATGTAAAAGATTCCGGTCATTCTGCCAAAAGTGCAGATAGCAGGTTACAATTATCAAGTTTATCATCTAATTCGTTACAGTTGCTTCTCTTATGCTCAGGAGATATTGAATCTAGCCCCTTCCCCTAATTATGAAATTAAAATAGCCCAGCCCAGAGTTAGTGAATGTATAGGTGAGCGTTTGGGCAATACCTCAAGGTAACTATGAAATCACGTACCTTCAGGAAGGTGTAGTTGATGAAGCGTTTGGGCGATACCTCAAGGTAACTATGAAATCAGGTACTTGCAGGAATGTGTAGTTGATGAAGCGTTTGGACGATACCTCAAGGTAATTATGAAATCACGTACCTGCAAGAAAGTGTAGTTGATGACGCGTTTGGGCGATACCTCAAGGTAACTATGAAATCACGTACCTGCAAGAAAGGTAAGTATGAAATCACGTACCTGCAGGAAGATGTAGTTGATGAGCCGTTTGGGAGATACCTCAATTAACTATGAAATCACGTACCTGCAGGAAGGTGTAGTTGATGAAGCGTTGTGAGAATCCTCCACTAGCCACTGCGGCTGGGAGGTTGGCCGGGTCCAGCTCCGAGTCGGCGGTGGCCCGCACCAGAGTGACCGTGGCGTCGGACACGGAGGACCAACGAGTCAACTGAAGGCTGACCAGTTGGTCGACAGCGGGCCTGATTCGGCACAACGCAGTCACGACGTTATGTTCGTCAACGCCGGTGATGACGACCGTCGACGGTCTTATCGTCAGCACGGGGTGAGCTGAATGAGTGCAGACACCGACATGACAGTTCATACATAGACACGGACACATGGCAGGTCATACAAGGACACGGACACATGACAGGTTATACATGACAGATCAAACATAGACACGGATACATGACAATTCAAACACAGACACGGACATTTGACAGTGCATACATAGACACAGATACAGGACAGTTCAAACATAGACACAGACACATTACAGTTCATACACAGACACGGACACATGACAATTCAAAAATAAACACAGACACATGACAGTTCATACATAGCACTGAGGCATGACAGGTCAGACACAGACACATGACATGTCATACAGACACATGACAGTTCACACACACACACACACACACCACACACACACACACACACACACACACACACACACACACATGACAGTTCATGCACAGACACGGATACATGACAGGCTATAGACACTGACACATCACAGTTCACACACAGACACGGATACATGACAGTTTGTATACAGGCACGGTCACATGACAGTTCATATACAGAAACGAACACATGACAGTTCAAACACAGACACAGATACGTGGCAGTTCATGCACAGACATGGACACATGACAGTTCAGAGACATAGACACATGACAGTTCATGCACAGACACGGATACATGACAGTTCATATACAGACACGGACACAAGACAGTTCATACACAGAATGGATACATGACAGTTCAAACACAGACATATATACATGAAGGTCATGCACAGACACGGATACACGACAGTTCATACACAGACACATGACAATTCAAACACAGACACGTGGCAGTTCATACACAGACACGGATACGTGACAGTTGATATACAGTCACATGACGGTTCATATACAGACACGGTCACATGACAGTTCATACACAGTCACAGACACGGACAGGTTATACACAAACACGAATACATGATAGTTCATACAAAGACACAGAAACATGACAGTACATACATAGACACGGACATATGATGTTCATACACAGTCACGGACATTTGACAGTTCATACACAGACACGGACACATGACAATTCATACACAGACACGGACGCATGGCAATTCATACACAGGAACGTGTGACAGTTCATAGATAAACATGCTGGGACCCGTGACAGTTCATGCATACACAGGGACACATAGCAGCTCATACATAGTCAGGGCACATGACGCTTCGTACATGGACAGGCACACATGATATGCGAGACACAAACAGAGTGCGTTATAGTACGTACATACATAGACAGGGACATATATATATGTATAACACTTCATAGACCAGTATGTGAGACATGGATACATAGCACTTCCTAGACCAGTTTGGGAGATATGGACACATGGCACCTCATAGACCAGTACGTGAGACATGGACACATGGCATTACATATACCAGTCTGAGAGACAGGACAGTAACACTTCACAGACCAGTCTGAGAAACATGACATATGACACGTCATAAACCAGTCTGAGAGACATGGACACATAACACTTCATAGACCAGTCTGAGAGACTGGACACGTGACACTTCATAGATCAGTCTATGAGAAAGGACACATGACATTTCATAGACCAGTCTGAGAGACAGTACACATGACACTTTATGGACCAGTCAGAGACAGGACTCATGACACTTCATAGACCAGTCTGAGAGACAAGACACATGACAAGTGATAGACCAGTCTGAAAGACAGGACACACGACACTTCAAGGACCAATATGAGAGACAGGACACATGACACTTCACAGACCATTCTGAGAGACATGGACACACGACACTTCATAGGCCAGTCTGAGAGACATGGACACATGACACTTCACAGACCACTCTGAGATACATGGACACATGACACTTCATAGACCAGACTGAGAGACAGGACACATGACACTTCATAGACCAGTCTGAGAGACATTGATGGTCACATGACACTTCATAGACCAGTCTGAGAGACAGGACACATGACACTTCATAGACCAATCTGAGAGACAGGATACATGACACTTCATAGACCCACGACGTCTCTTCTGACACCTGCAAGCAGTCAGGTTGGCGGACACGTCTAGTTGCACATTTTTACATTAAGCCAAAGTGCGAGAGAAATCATCGAATTTTGGGATCATTTTTGCGAAACCATATTTTTTATACTAAAAAAAAAAAAAAAAAATGTCTGCAAAGTTCAATCTGTGTACTCGGAACTTCGTTTGGATTTTTGTGTGTAAACACCACGTTTTTTGCAATAAATCGACTTATAATCAAACCCATTGTGTTTGTTTACTTTTTGTCTAAGAAATCGGTCAAAAAAGCCAATTTTCGATCCTTGCAGCAGCACATTCAATCGATCGAAGCGCATTGCATTGCATAGCAACGCAACCGGCATCATCTCCCCCAACAAGCTCAGTCCTTCCTTCCTTCAGGTGATGCTTAATGTCCTCGGATGTCGGTTGACACATCAGGGACAAGCTGAGACCAATGCGTGAGCATGGTTCAATATTGCTTTACGTCCACGGAAACCAAAAGGCTCGTTAGTACGGACAGCCCAGGACGGCCACCTCGACTCTCACACAGCCGGCTCCTGAACTCGCTCGATTTCTTCGGTTAACTCCTTGGAGATGTTGACCTATAACCCTCAGCTTCGGCCAAATGCGACGTTTCCATTGGTCGACATTGACACTCGTGAAACTTCCGCTCTATTTATCGTCTGCTACTACTCACGCGGTGTTTTTAAGGTGAAAAATGGTTCGAAAAAAGCAAGCTACGATTCATGCAGCAGCCAAACAGAAACAGAATCTAAGAAAACAGTTAGCAAAAGCCAGAAAGGTGGAACAGCTTGGCTGCACAGATGCTGAATTTCGACAGCCGTGTGGTGTTGTAGCAGACGAACCTTCAACGTGAACAGCTTCTTCGTGCGACACTTTTCTTGGTGGAAAAACTCGGTCCCAGTTCAGAAAAGAATCTTATGAAGCGATGTTAAGTGCTCAGAACAGTGCTGAAAAGGTTTCTGCTGATGCACCGGACCACACACCTGTTCATGAACCAGCTGCAGCTGCAGAAATGGCCCTTGTTGACATAAGTGAACTTCGAGCACCTGTCAGAACTCTTAGCTGCTCGCAGTGCAAGCAAGAAGACTCTCATTCTTTGACAGTTGACACCAAAAGTCGAAGGGATCAGCTGTTTATTGCATGGTGTATTGCAGCACCAGCGAGGAAACTGTATGCGAACGGTATCTAGCTTCCAGAGCTTTTGTGATCAACAGATATATTGTGTTTTCTTCCCATGTGCGTGGTTTAGGTGCATCAATGTTGAATAACTTTTGTGAGAACATGGACCTACAAGGACTGCACCACAAAACCTTCCACCAGAAAGCCAGTGATCTGTATAAACAGCTAGATCAACCTGAACAGTAGGTGCTTTCTCAGACAGTGCAATTTGTGTGCAAAGTGCATGCTGAACATTTTGGTATTTCACTGTCAGATGATGATGTGCTTGACATCTCAGTGAGCTTTGATGGAACATGGCTAACCAGAGGGCACAATTCCCATATTGGAGTGGGCTGTGTAGTGGATTTACTGACTGGCATGTGTGTTGATGCTTATGTGATGTGCACCTACTGCCAGATCTGTGAGTCGACAGGAAAAGCCCTATACCAGGAAAAAACCATGGAGTATGCTGCATGGTTAGCTCATCACATTGAATCTGAGCAGGACAGTAGGTGTGACAAAAATTTCACTGGTAAGTACACTAATGTGAACTGAGTGATTTGTTTTATGCACATGGCTAGTAAAAAGAAGTTAAAATTAAAAAGAAAAAGCACATGACTAACAACGGACAGTTTGGGTTCACCTCCTTTCAGGATCTGGCTGACATGAAAATGGGGACAAGGGAGCATAGTCAATATGATGGCTGCATTAAGATGGCGGTGCATTTAGCAGTCTTATCGTACCAGGAATGACAGACACTGAAAGAGTTTGAACAGAACCTAACTGTGGGAGAAAAAAATCCCAGAACACCAGTACATGGAATCAAACCCATGAACCTTGGATTGGGTCACCCATCTTAACCCGAGTCTGAGGCCCCCCAGAATATAATTATAGGCATTTTAATATGCCACAGCCTAGGTGTTGTAAAAATTATCTAGTAATCAGTACCAGCTGTACGTGTGGCAACTGTTTACAACTGGTTTTCATGGCAATGGAAGAAAGCAAAATTATATTTACATCAGTTTTTATTTCTTAGCACCACAAAACATGTCACTAAACAGATGAAAATCAATTATTTATTGCCAAATAGAATAAAGAAATTTCTCCCACACTTTGTCTTAAGACATTAAGCCTGTGAACATGATGCTGATCGGCACAATGTCTATACACTGACACGCTACAGGCTGACTATAAACAATATACTGACCGGCACAATGTCTATACACTATGACACGCTACAGGCTGACTATGAACAATATACTGACCGGCACAATGTCTATACACTGTGACATGCCGCAGGCTGACTATGAACAATATACTGACCGGCACAATATCTGTACACTATGACACGCTACAGGCTGACTATGAACAATATACTGACCGGCACAAAGTCTACACACTATGAACAAGATGATGACCGGCACAATGTCTTTACACTGTGACAAGCCACAGGCTGACTATGAACATACAGACCGGCACATAATCTATACACTGACACGCTGTGAGCAAGATATCTTTGAAATATTACCTCTTTAAGCTATCCTACTGACTATGGGGCGCGCGGGCGTGGGGGGGGGCTTGTTTTGGTCTTTGCTTTAAAACGGGCTACGTGCTCCACTCTGGAGAAATAGCACATACGAGTACATTACTATCATATTATTATTATTAAGCTGCTGACGGGCGCAGGCAAGGTCGATGCACGCTCTGACACTGACAACCTGGAGCCCCTGGAGGCCTTTCCCCCCTCCCCCCCAAGAAGCAACAACAAACAAACAAACAACAACAACCAACCAAACAAACAAACAAACACACAAACCAAAAACAACAAAACAACAACTACAATACGTTGCTCACAGGGTCTCCTACCTGGAAAGACGTCGGAGTCCGGGGTGTCCGGGGAGTCCGGGGTGTCCGGGGCGTCCGGGGTGTCCGGGGAGTCCCGGGCGTCCAGGGTGTCAGGGGTGTTCGGGGCGTCCGGGGTGTCCTGGGAGTCCGGGGTGTCCGGGGAGTCCGGGGTGTAGGTGCCAGCTCTGTCCCTGAGGGACTGCCCGTCCACCAGTGGGTAGCAGCGGTACGTCCAGCCAGCGTCCCCCGGGCCCCGGGACTGTGCGGTCAGCCTGTGTACCACCAGCTGACAGCCCGTGGGAGGTGCGGGCTGGGCCACCCTGATGTCGTCTCCCTCCAGCTGCCGCCATGCCGTCTCTCCTAGCGACCTATACTCCCACACAATGTCCACCTGCTGCAGCAAAGTAGGACCGTTCAGCTTCCGACTATTTTCAAGGCAGCTGGAGGTGAATGCGTCCAGCTGGAATTCTCTCTCTGTCTCCTCCCCCCCACCCCGTCTCTTTCTCCCCTCTCTGTCTCTCCCGCCCCCCCCCCCCCCCCCCCCCCGTCTCTTTCTCTCTCCCTCCCACTCTCTTCCCCCCCCCTCCCCCCCACGCGCGCGCGCACACACCACACACACACACACACAAAAAACACGCAAAGAGAAAAACAACAACAAAACAAAGCCTGAAAACATCTCCGAACACACGTTATTAGGACAAACACCGCTGAATATTGCGTGTGATCTTGATCATGTGTGTACCAAGTAATTAGACCCAGTCTAAAGTGGATCAGACGAGAAGCCAGCGAGTGTGAGACGTACTCGATCCTTACCCCTGAGCGGTTTGCTCCCTCGGCCACCGTGCCAGCACAGGTCAGGACCAGGTCACCACCCTCCTTCATCTGTCCGTAGGCTCCCCCTGGTGTCAGGGTGAAGTCACGGGAAGTAACTGCAAACACGCCAATGCGCGCCCGATTGGTTGCTCGTTCCATTTCAAAAGCTGCGATTCCAAAACTACTCTCTTCAAAGGACACACGTAATGGGGCGGGGACAGCTCAGTTGGTAGAGAGCTCGACTGAAAAGCCAGGCGCAATACTGACGCGGGTTCGAGTCCCCCGTGCGGCAAAGGATTTTTCTCCCAGAGTCAGCTTCCAGTGCAAACTCTCTTACGTGTCCCTACAGCCCCCGTGTTCAGACAGTCTCATGCATCAAGATCTGTAAGCACGTTAAACAGCCAAAACACTGGCAGCCATACCATTGTTACACCATGCGTCCGCGAAGACTGACGGCAAATTAACAGTTTTTTTAAATTAAATTATCAAATTATTTTAATTTAATTCCTGTTTTTCAATGCACAGAGAACTGATTTTGAGTCAACACAGATCACAAAATTATATATTGCTAACTGAATATTGCATATGTAGTTTAATGCCATTAATATTGCATATAATTATTGCACCTATCCTATTTAACATTATTATTGTTATTGCACCTATTGTTGTTGCATATAATTATTGCACCTATTCTATTTAAATTATTATTGCTCAGTTATTGCACCTATCCTATTTAACATTATTATACATGATCTTCGAAAAGTATTATCAAGTAACACACATGTGGCGCAATATGCAGATGATATTGCCATTTGCGTTAACACAACTCTTAGCATACAAATACGAGGGTGGTAAATCATGTACAAAAACTACATCAATCGGAAACAGGTAGGTAGGTAGTGTTGCTTAATGTCTTCAGATGTCAGTTGACATATTAGGGACAAGCTGAGACCAATGCCGAAGCATGGTTCAATATAGCTTTACGTCCACGGAAACCAGAAGGCTCGTTAAGACGGACAGCCCAGGACGGCCACCTCGACTCTCACACAGCTCCTGAACTATGAAATCGGAAATAAATAAACTAACTGCTTACAGGAAGGAAAACGGTTTTGAATTATCACGGGAGAAGACGTGTTTAATGCTTTTTAATAATGGAGAAAACCCGAAAAGCTTACCTCAAGTAGAACTAGATGGTCAGTTATTAAATTACAAACAGAATACAAAGTTTTGGGGTGTATATACAACTACTAAGCTGAACTGGAGGCTACACATTGAAAATTTAATAAATAAAGCCAGAAAACGACTGAATTTTCTAAACATAGTTAGTACACAGTCTTGGAGCCAGGACACAAAAACGTTATTACATTTATCAATATCTTTGGTGAGATCGAAATTGATTTATGGTCAGGAGGTATATTTTTCCGCACCAAACACACTCCTAAAGAATCTGCAAAGCATCAATAGTAAAGCAATTAAATTAGCCACTGGTGTTCCGGTGCATACAAATACCAGCAAATCTTACGCAGAAACAGGAATGATATCTCCGAACAACGTAAATTGGGGATTTCAAAATATGTTATCAGAAGTCTTGCAGTCATTAATTCGGTAACAGAAGAAATTTTTATAGATTCAAATAAAGACTGTTCCAAAAGTGCTCAAAACATATCTATTCAGCCAATCAGAAATTATATAAACGATTTGATTAACGAATGTAACATATATATTAAATCAGTTCCAGTTCTCCCTACATCACCTCAAATACCACAGTGGGAACACATAAATGCCAAATTTGATACTGATTATACTGATTTGAAAAAAGTGAATCTACAAACATTTTAGCTATACAAGTAAGAGAACATCTAAATAATAAATATCAAAATCATATTATGATTTTTACTAATGGTTCCGTTCTGGACTCATTAGACAATGGAGCAGGATTCGTTATTCCTGATTTAAAAGTGCAAAAATCCCTAAGGAAGTTTTTTCTCTCTCCATATTTACATCTGAGTTATATGCAAGATTAATGGCATTAAACTACATATGGAATATTCAGTTAGCAATATATAATTTTGTGATCTGTATTGACTCAAAATCAGTTCTCTGTGCATTGAAAAACTGGAACTGTAAAATCAGAGGGGATATATTTTGTGAAGTAAAGTATTTAATACATTGTATCATGTACAAGTGTATTGGGATTGAGTTTTGTTGGATACCGTCTCATTGTGGTCTTTATTGGAATGAAATATCAGACAAATTAGCTAAACAAGGTGCAATGAAAAACATGTCTGAGATATCATCCAATAACCTCATGAGATTAATTCACTACTTAAGAAGACTATATAAACAAATTGAAAAAAGTAAATCTCCGATACTTCTTGTTCTAGATATTTAGCAAGAGTAATATACAAGTTACGTTTAAATTCATGGAACACTAAATATTCACAGAATGTGACATGCGTTGTAAAAATATCTTATCTGTTAAACACATACTGTTTGAATGTCCTATTACTATAGAGGTATTTCAGAAAAATGGATATGACTTGCTCACAACAATGTAAGAGATATTTTGTATAATACTGATGTTATCACTAATATTGTTAAATTGATTGTTCATAGTCCTGTGGGAAAATTAGTATAAATAATAATTATAGTTTTTTTGTTGTTTTTTTGGGGGGGATGATCACCTCAATGTGAACAGACATAAAATAAAATATTGATTGATATTGATTTAACAGTTTTTCATTGGAGCTGAAATGGCAGCAAGTTTGTAAACATACAGGCAACTCAAATAATGTTCGGCAGCGTTTTTCTTCTAACCACTCACAATACTTACGCCAGCACAAAACCCAAATCGTTCAAACAGGCGGAACTCATTTTTTACCCGGGGAAGACGAGCCCTATGTTTACGTGCGTGCTACGACACTATGCTTTCGACATCGTGCTTTCAATCTTTTCGCAAATTTTACGGAGGTCGCTGACAGCGAGAGAAAGCGTCGATTTCCGTGGACAGATGCACGGAGATAAAGCGTGGCCCTTTAGTGGGGTAACCAGTTAAGGCAGAGTTTGGAGGAAGGGTGCCGGAAAGCGAGGCTTGGAGTCCGTTCCTCACACTCTTACGACAACGCAGCGAAACATCTCTAACTGGCTGTTTGATTGAGTGACTTGACTGACCAATTGATCGATTGACTAGATGATTGACTGATTCTCTCACTCGCTCGTTCACTGACCATTAGACCAACACCTTTTTCTCTTTTCATCTTCCCCACGACAACGTTTTGTACACATGTTGTCAGTGACAAGGAAGTAGCAATCTCGTCGCATCGTCTGGGTCCCTCTGCCACAAGTGACTGAACAAGCCGACCAGGATGACCACTGGCCCCAAGTGCCGTCCACTGTCCACAAACAGGTCACCATTATTGGTGAAGTGAGTCAATCAATTAATCGAAATGGTATTTTATGGGGAAAATCCATATTATTATAGTAAGTTCTAAGCGCCTCGCATAATACTGTTGTAAAACTAATACAAAACACGCTCATACATCTCCTACAATAATATACAAGTATATAAATCAAAACCAAATGCTAATACTGTAATAGAACAAACACACATAGTCCACGCAGCACACACTATGTTTTCAGCTGGTCAGTTTTTTAAGGGTATGGCCGCGGACTGCCATAAAGAGTTGGTAGCTTGTAAGCTGCAGGTTTCAAACTGGCGATTTTCTCATATGATTGGTATTCAGGTGGGAATAGGGTCGAGCTAGTTTGAAACCCACATCTACACGATCAGTCACTCGATGGTGACAACACGGTCTGTGATTTCCCGTAGCAACTGATCAGTCTGTGTGTTCATGGACATATATATAGGTCCATGGTGTGTCTGATCATCGCACACACTCTTTGCAGCGGTTTACAACGTCCTTATTCTAACACTGCTATAACTGGTTACGCCACACGTCTGCAAGAATATCGGCAAATTGACAATTTGTCCTTGGAGCTCACATGGCAGCAAGTTTGTAAACATACAGGTAACTCAAATTATGTCTGGCAGCGTTTTTCTTGTAACCACTCACAATACTTACGCCAGCACAAAACCCAAATCGTTCAAACAGGCGGAACTCATTTTTTACCCGAGCCCTATGTTTACGTGCGTGCTTCGACATTATGCTTTCGACATCGTGCTTTCAATCGTTTCGCAAATTTTACGGAGGTCGCTGACAGCGAGAGAAAGCGTCGATTTCCGTGGACAGATGCACGGAGATAAGGCGTGGCCCTTTAGTGGGGTAACCAGTTAAGGCAGAGTTTGGAGGAAGGGTGCCGGAAAGCGAGGCTTGGAGTCCGTTCCTTACACTCTTACGACAACGCATCGAAACATCTCTAACTGGCTGTTTGATTGAGTGACTGACTGACCAATTGATCGATTGACTAGATGATTGACTGATTCTCTCACTCGCTCGTTCACTGACCATTAGACCAACACCTTTTTCTCTTTTCATCTTCCCCACGACAACGTTTTGTACACATGTCAGTGACAAGGAAGTAGCAATCTCGTCGCATCGTCTGGGTCCCTCTGCCACAAGTGACTGAACAAGCCGACCAGGATGACCACTGGCCCCAAGTGCCGTCCACTGTCCACAAACAGGTCACCATTATTGGTGAAGTGAGTCAGTCAATTAATCGAAATGGTATTTTATGGGGAAAATCCATATTATTATAGTAAGTTCTAAGCGCCTCGCATAATACTGTTGTAAAACTAATACAAAACACGCTCATACATCTCCTACAATAATATACAAGTATATAAATCAAAACCAAATGCTAATACTGTAATAGAACAAACACACATAGTCCACGCAGCACACACTATGTTTTCAGCTGGTCAGTTTTTTAAGGGTATGGCCGCGGACTGCCATAAAGAGTTGGTAGCTTGTAAGCTGCAGGTTTCAAACTGGCGATTTTCTCATATGATTGGTATTCAGGTGGGAATAGGGTCGAGCTAGTTTGAAACCCACATCTACACGATCAGTCACTCGATGGTGACAACACGGTCTGTGATTTCCCGTAGCAACTGATCAGTCTGTGTGTTCATGGACATATATATAGGTCCATGGTGTGTCTGATCATCGCACACACTCTTTGCAGCGGTTTACAACGTCCTTATTCTAACACTGCTATAACTGGTTACGCCACACGTCTGCAAGAATATCGGCAAATTGACAATTTGTCCTTGGAGCTCACATGGCAGCAAGTTTGTAAACATACAGGTAACTCAAATTATGTCTGGCAGCGTTTTTCTTGTAACCACTCACAATACTTACGCCAATACTTACGGAGATAAGGCGTGGCCCTTTAGTGGGGTAACCAGTTAAGGCAGGGTGCCGGAAAGCGAGGCTTGGAGTCCGGTCATCACAGTCTTACGAAAAAGCGGCAAGACATATCTAACTGATTGATTGAGTGATTGACTGATGGATTGACCGACGGATCGATTGACTAGTTTACTGACTGATTCGTTCACTCGCTCGTTCACTGACCTTTAGACCAACATCTTTTCTTCTTTACATCTGACCCAATACAACTTTTGGCACACGTGTCGTGAAGGGTAGAGTCACTGACAGGGAAGTAGCACTGTCGTCGTATCGTCCGGGCCCCTCTGCCGCAAGTGACTGAACAAGCCGACCAGGATGACCACTGGCCCCAGGTTCCTTCCACTGAACACAAACAGGTCACCATTATTGATCAAGTGAGTCAGTCGATCAGTCGAAATGGTATTTGTAAGGTGCAAAGCCATAATTATAATGTAAGCTCTAACCGCCTCGCACAATACTGTTGTAAAACTAACAAAATTACGCTCACATGCTCCTGAAATAATATTCAGTTACATAAAAACAATACTTCAGATGGGGGAAGGATATATATATATATATGGGTGGGTGGAATGAAAGTGTGGGTGAGAGCTAAAATAAGTATATTAGGAGGTAGGGGGTGGCGGTTATATGTATTAGAGTATATATAGGGTTGGGCGACTGAAAGTTTGTGTGATAGTTAAATTAAGTTCGTCAGAAAGTAAGCAAGAGTTTCTATACAATATCTTTTGAGTATCATCGTGCGAGTATACGTCATTTAGGGTGTATGAATGTTTTAGCATATGCGTGTATATGTGGTCCTGTGAGTATGAGATATAGATCAAGTGAAACTAATTTTCAGTATGGATACAGACCCAAATGTATTGGGCGGTTCAGTTATTGCTTGTTGCCAGATACATTCTGACTACGGGCCTCCAAAAATGCCTTTACAGTTGGCAGTGTAAAATTCGCAAATTCAGTCACCGCACACACGGAAACACACACACACACACGCACACACGCACGCACGCACGCACACACACACACCCCCCCACACATACACACACACACACACGCACGCACGCACGCACGCACGCACGCACGCACGCACGCACGCACGCACGCACGCACACACACACACACATACACACACGCACACGCACACACACGCACACACACACACACACACACACACACACACTCACACACACACACACACACACACGCACGTTCCCGCGCAGCAGCAGCAGCTGCCGGAAGATGATTTCGGAAAATGGTAGGACTGCTAATCTGTTAAATGGACAGTAAAAAGGTAGGATTTAAGTTTGGATTAGAAAGCAAGATAAAAAGGTAGGATTTAAGTTTGGATTAGAAAGCAAGACAATTGTGTTTGTAAAGAATACGAGCAGGAATAGGAAGCCAGTGGAGTTGCTGGAATAGTGAGTGACCTTTTCCTGCGGATGCCGGGCTACATAGATCATTCTTTCTGAACTAGAAAAGATCCAAACACATAAAAGGTTAAAAAGAACGCTATTTATTTTGAAATTTTTAAATACTAAAGAACACTTGAACGGCGATACTTATCTGCTTTTGGTTGAACTGTTTTGTTATGCTGGTTTGTGTTCGAAAGAAAACGACACCAATGTCCGGGGAACAAACATTGCGACAAGAATAAGAAAATAATAATAATAAATAATAATAATGGATAGCTGTTATAGAGCGCAAATCGTCTTGCAAAACAAAAGCTCAGTTACCCAGCACGCACTATTCATGCACATACCTATGTACACGTCGCCTAGACATACACCATTTTGCTTGATATTCAAAAACGCGCTATGAAAAGCTAGTCATTCATGTAGAATCACATGCGTGCGCAGTGAGATTGCTCGAGAGAGCTATACAAAAAAGATCAACATCAGCATCATCTGTTGAATTGTTTTTTTGTTTTTTTAAACAGAATGACTGCTAGCGTCCTAAAACGAGATCCAAACACAAAAAGGTTAAAACGAACGCTTATTTATTTTAACACGGACACACAGAACGCATATTTTCGGGGAAATCCCTTTTATCAAGCCACAAAACGACACTTAAACAACAGATAAA
Organism: Alviniconcha marisindica; assembly: GCA_018857735.1. Classification (NCBI taxonomy): domain Eukaryota; kingdom Metazoa; phylum Mollusca; class Gastropoda; family Provannidae; genus Alviniconcha; species Alviniconcha marisindica. The sequence continues at coordinate 455,070 of JABMCL010001503.1, read as the reverse complement.
CGCTTAAAAACTATGAAAAATGAAAGAAAAAGACTTACCTTGTTTTGGTTGAGTTTTTGCAGCTTGTTCGGTGTTTGGAAGATTTGTTGGCATCAATCTTCCAAGCACCGAACAAGCTGCAAAAACTCGACCAGATCAATATAAGTCTTTTTCCTTCATTTTACATCGTTTTTAACCGTTTATCTGTTGTTTAAGCGTCGTTTTGTGGCTTGATAAAGGGGATTTCCCCGAACATTTGCAAATTGTGTGTCCGTGTTAAAATAAATAAGCGTTCGTTTGAACCTTTTTGTGTTTGGATCTCATATAATCTTCGCACAGGAATGGCCTACCGAGGTTTGTAAAAAGGCCTGTGTCACACACACACACACACACACACACACACACACACACACACTCAGCAACACTGGCTCACAGTGTGCATACGGACAGACCACTAGCAACATACAACACACACACTCAGCGAACTGACCAGTTCCGTTACAGTGCCGTGTTTCCTTCCCAGAGCCCTCACAGGGCCGAGCTGTGCACTGCCGAGTCCTCACCGCCTCTCCCCCCGGGCCACAGGTCAGCGAACACGATGACCATGGCGTCCACGCGCCCCACTCACCGCTGGCAGAAACTGACCACAAAACGGGACACACGTACGTACGGCAGGACAAAACAGAGCGGCTGAAGACCACAGCTCAAGGCACCACGTGAACATAAGCTAATGAGGTTAGCATCGCGGGTTCTTGTTTGGCGTCTTCAAAGTTCTCTCTCTCTCTCTCTCTCTCTCTCTCTCTCTCTCTCTCTCTCTCTCTCTCTCTCTCTCTCTCTCTGTGAGTGAGCCAGATGCCGCTCTACAGCACTGGCATGGGGCCTTTGTCAAAGTCTATGACAAGCATGCTCCCTTTAAAACTATACGGTAGGGCATACTGCTAAACCGAAATGGCTGACAAAGTCAACTCAGGACGCCATCCACTATCGTGACCATCTCTTAAAAAATGGACAACACGATGAATATAAAAAGCAAAGGAACAAAGTTAAATCCCTCCTTCGTGCATCAAAAATGTTTTTTCAAGACCTAACCAGTTCAGATCGAAATTCAAAATCTATATGGAAAGCTATAAATGAACCGACAAACAAAAATGCTGCAGCTAATTGTTCACGCACTAAAGATATTTCCGCCAATGAGCTAAACATTCACTTTTCGACAACTGCTGAAAAAGTTATAATTGTTAGCAGAACAGAATCAAGTGACTTGTGTGTGCTAAAAGAGTTCTGTGACATTAAACACAGACAGTCTGCCCCTCCTATTCCACCCATGACAATAACCGAGGTTTACAATGCACTCGTATATTTAAAGCAAACTGGAACTCGTGGCCTGAATGGTCTGGATGGGAAAATACTAAAGCTTTCTGCACCTGTAATCAATGATACCCTAACGTATGTTTACCATCTTTGTATACAAAACTGTTACGTTCCGGCTGCTTTCAAGCAGGCCAAAGTCATTCCTCTTTTTAAGTCTGGAAAGAGTTCAGATCCGTCAAACTATAGGCCCATTTCTGTCTTGTAAGCTGTCTCAAAGCCATTTGAGAAACACATAAACAAACACATTCTTGCACATTTTATCAAAAACAACCTGCTTCACCCTAACCATTCAGGGTTCAGAGAAAATCACTCACGTCACTGCTTTAGCAAGTCTTGTTGACCAATGGCTTTCCAGTATAAATGATAAAAAAAATTGTGTTGCTCTTTTTGTGGACTTTGCTAAAGCCTTTGATGTAATACACCACGATCTCCTCCCTCAAAAACTGGCAGTGTATGGATTGTCTCCGGGGACATTTACTCTACTTGCGTCATTTCTTACAGACAGAAAGCAAACTGTGCAAGTGAATGCATCCACATCCGATGTACGATCTCTCAAATATGGAGTTCCCCACAGTTCTGTTCTTGGACCATTACTCTTTTCCATTTACATCAGTGACCCCCTCTATTCATGAAAGCATGTTGCGAACTTTTTGCAGATGACACAACAATCCACAGCAGTAACTCTAATCTCAGAAAGCTATCGGAATCACTACAGGAGAGTGTCAACAGTTTGTTAAAAATGGCAGAGCTTAATCATATGTCTCTCCATCCTGACAAAACCAAATTTATGCTTATAGCAACCAAGCAAAAGAGACAAAATTTAACTTTGAAATGGCCACCCGTTTCCATCGGAAGCCAAACTGTCAGTGAAGTCGACAACCACAAAGTTCTGGGCCTGACCATTGACTGCAATCTTTCTTGGTCCAATCATGTGACTGCTTCATGTAAAAGTATTTCCAAGAAAATTGATCAGCTATCTAAAATTAAGCACTTTTTGAATCTTCATTCCAGAAAAATCTTTTTTCATGCCCATGTTCAATCCATTATTGACTACGGATCGACGCTGTGGGATTCAGCAAGTGCAAATACCCTTGAACCTTTGGTTAGTTTACATAAGAGAGCGCTTAAGGCAATTCTCCTGAAAACCACAACACTAGCGATTTCAGACTATAACGTCCTATCTATTCTTCCCCCCAAAGAAAGGCTTAACTACAACAAAGGAGTTCTTACACACAAAATTATGTCTGGAAAAGTTCCACCCTCTCTCACGCTAAATTTTCCCTAAACCAATCACGACATTCTGGAAAACTCAATATACCAATCCCTAGGATTGACCTTTTCAAGTCTAGCCTAGTATATTCCGGTAGTGTTCTTTGGAAATCACTCCCTGACTCCCTTAGATTACCACCAAGCACTGAAACTTAAATCACGTTACATGTCATACATTATGCGCTGATTGGTTGGCATTGCATGTTTGGTGATTGAAACCTACCTGAAACGTTTTACGTGTCTCCCATTTATCACGCATTTACCCACCAAATGTTTGCTACTGATGATTTCATAGCCCCATGTATCCACCTTCATTCCTGCCTGTCTCATATCATGTTTGACGTCTGAACTTCATTTATTCCATGTGTGTACTGTTGTGTCGTAGATTAGAAAATGTGTACATGTATAATTAGATATAGAGTAGTCCCTTGTTTGGGCGAGGGCTGGAAGAAAAAAAGCATACATGCTTATCTATTTCCCTCGTAAATAAAGTATTCTCTCTCTCTCTGAGCGCGCGGTCTTGAGATAGAAACACAAACAGGGGCACAAAGCTAGGAAATGGGCATAATATGACTGACCAGCAACAAAATCGCAGAGGCAGATGATGTCGCAAGAGTAGTTTGTTCCATCATTATAGTAAGCATAAACTGGAACTAGAAACAAGTCTGTGTACCTGGTCTATTGAATTGAAGGCAGAAGTTGTATTTCGTAAAACACACACACACACACACGCACGCACGCACGCACACACACGCACACACACACACACACACACACACACACACACACACACACACACACACACACACACACACACACACACACACAGCTCGACTTAGAACTGTGAAGACGTGGATCAGCCAAAAACGAAACAATTTATTTAGGCCTACCTTCGTCTGCTGTGCCTTGAATAGGCCTACCTTCATCTGCTGTGCCTTGAATAGGCCTGCCTTTATCTGCTGTGCTTTGAATAGGCCTACCTTCATTTGCAGTGCCTTGAATAGTGTGGAAAACAGTCCAGTACAACGCTGCAATGGAGAGCCGGCCCCACTTTACCATCTAGCTGTTTCATCTGCATCAGCGCCCATCCTTGGTTCAAAACAAGACAATGACTACGTTGCAAACAACGCCTGATCGCTGATTTGAGCAAGAAGCGAAACAGGCTACTTCGCAGGACAACCTGAACAAAACCCATTTCATGTTAATAGACAAAGACGTCATAAATGTGACGCAATTGTAGCAAGCAGAAGAGCGTGTACGTAGTTAGTAGTACTTATTATTATTGTTGCAGTGTCACATGACCAAGTTCATTAATAGACGATTTCCGGAAATGACAGGCGAAGATAATTTGACTGTGTTTTCGTACTCCGGGAGAGTGAAGTCCCCTGAATGGAGGCGGCAGCGGAGAAGAGCCGATCTTCGACAGTTTTAGATCTTCAGGCATAGACCTATTAGAATTTATACTAGACTACCAGCTGGGGGAACCTACTATCCGATCTGCATGTTCCCCACAAACGGTGAGTGCTTGACCAGCATTTCTGATGCTTTTTTTCTTTTTTTCCTTTTGTGTACGGGTATCCGTCATCTTGCCCACGTGCTCACTGTACCCCCAACAAAAGCGTGCCTACTCTGCGCTACACCCGCAGGCATATACAGGTCCATGCCCGTAGGCACTTACCGAGTGCAGTCCCTTGGATTTCCGAAGACCGTCTATGGTCAGCCTTTGCGGAAATAATAAGTTTGCATTACACATCCTAGACGAAAATGCCCAGCTATATTATTAGAGTGAATTAAGTGGTGTGAAGAAAGTAGAAAAGAAAATTTAGACACAGGCAAAGGGTGCAATGTATTTCCAGTTGGGAGTATCTGGCCAGACCAAATCAGGTTACCGTTGCAGTCCCCGGGGATATTTCTTGCACATCTTGCTTACTTTATTTAGTTAGTGATTTACATGAAACGAAAAAAGTGTGTCTTGCTGCAAAAGCGCGATGCGTTTTTCAAATTCAGAAACAGTCTCGTAACGGTGTGTTGGAAAATATACGCAGACGACAAAATGTTCAGTGTGACGTCGTGACAATAAGAGCTACTTCCTTTTACGCCCTTCATTTAAAAAGAAAAGAAAAGAAAAAAGAGAAGCAAACCAGGGAATGGGCAGATCTAGGAAGGCCCGTACCATGCCCGTACTGGGTCAGTACAGGGCAGCCTGTACCTTGCCGGTACCCGCGTGCCAGTACCAGGCCGGTACGGGCAAAATATGGGCCCGGCACGGGCATGTTCACTGGGTAGGTTTTTCTTTTCTTTTTAATATTATTATTAGAAAATGCTGTCTGAAGTATTTCCTGTAGTAGCATCGGATATACACGCTGAGAGAAAAATTCATCACCCAACACCTTACACCTGAGTCAGTCCATCGCCGAAAATGATTAGCAAACGGCAGCTACCGGCCTCCACCACTATTGGGCGGTTCAGTGAAGCTGGTTTGCACGAGTGAATGCCCTTTGTAATCTTTCGCGCAAGAATTCGCGAGAGGTCGCAGCGTCACTTCCGGGCCGATTTCTGAGTAGGCGTTGCTTCACGCTGTGGAAAAAAGTGTCTTTGCGTCTTTTTTTGGCTGACCAGAAGATCGCGAGTTCGTGGATTTTTTTTGAATTTTTTTTAAGGCATCCTATAGCACGAGCAACAAATTATTGCTTATTGCCAGACACATTCTGACTACGGGCTCCAAAAATGCTTTTAAAGTTGGCAGTGTAAAATTTGCAAATTCACTGTCACCGCCTTCCATTGTGAAGAAGGTACGCACCGGAAGTAAAAGCAGCCAAGGGACTTAAGCGATGCCGGGCAAAAGTCAAGGGAGTTAACAACCCCGCCTGAACCGCCCAATAGTGAGGCACACATTGCACGACTGGGAGAGTTATTCAAAGGAAGACATAAAATTATTCACACAATCATCAGTTAAGTCGCCCGACAAATTAGTAGGCCTAAGCAGATTACGTGCTTGAAACGAGGCCATTGTCAATTGTTTGCAGGCCGTGTCTACAAAAACGAGTCAGTAAAACAGCAAAATGCCATGGCGTAATACGCATTCCGTAAATAGCTGCACCCGGTTGGGAGATCTCCAATCTATTTTTAGACCACCATAGTTAGTCTTAGATTGGCGTATTTCAAAAGGGCCAAAACAGAAATGAATGCTATAGAAAAATGATACCTAAAACAATACAATTCATGCGAAAAATAGGTCTTTAGTCAAATCTTCGTGGGCTAGTTCCTTTAACAGAACCAGTCAGAGTTGAGCCTGGATGACTGCCAGCATCTGTTCATGAAAGAGGCTGAGGAGAGACCGGTAAGTGCTTTGGCTACCAATTACTTTCATTGGGTGGCGGGGCGGAATAGCTCAGTTGAGAGAGTAATTTATTTTCGGGTAGATGTGTATGTACGTACCCCAGCAGATGAGTTAAAAGGTAATAATTGTGCATGTTATGCCGGAAAGGAATAAATAAACTGAACAGGTATACTGATGAACAGGTACATCTATGAACATGTAAAACAGTAGAAACGTTGACGAGTAAATCTTAGCGGTTAATCTGAATGAAAGTATGAAAATGAACAGGTAGGATCATGAACGGGTGCACCTATGGGCAGGTACACAAGTAGTTGTGGTGACAGGTAGGTCTTTGTGGTTAGACGAAATGGAAGCATGAAGATAAACGGGTACATTTATTTCTGGTAGATCTGTGTGTACGTACCTCAGTAGACGATTTGAAAGGTAACTGTGCATGTTATGCCGAAATGGAAGAAACTCAACAGGTATACCGATGAACAGGTACATCTGTAGGCATGTAGAGCAGTAGAAACGCTGACGGGTAGATCTTAGCGGTTAATCGGAATAAAAGTATGAAAGGGAACATGTAGGATCACGAACGGGTACATCTGTGGACAGGTACACAAGTAGTTGTGGTGACATGTAGATCTTTGTGGTTAGACGAAAGATCAGCATGAAGATAAACAGGTAAATTTACTTTTGAGTAGATCTGTGTGCACGTACCGCAGCAGATGAGTTGAAAGGCGATTATGCATGTTATGCCGAAAAGGAAGAAATAAACTGAACAGATATACAGATGAAAAGGTACATATGTGGACATGTAGAGCAATAGAAACTTTGACGGGTAGATCTTGGGGGTTAAGCGGAATAAAAGTATGAAAATGAACGGGTAATTAATCATTCTTCTTTTATATGACTTATAGACTATCGAGTGGGACAAAACAACAACTACACACACACACACACACACACACACACGCACGCACGCGCGCGCGCGCGCGCGTACACACACACACACAAAAACAACAACAACAAAAACAACAACAACAACAACAAAACGAAAGAAGTGCATAAAAAGCAGTAAAAATCACCATCCTGCGCATACAAAATTCCACGATTTTTTTAAAACTCTTTGAAGCTATCTTTCTAACATGCACTTGCTGATCTTGACTGTTTTGTAGATGTGCACCAAGAGCAAGGTGCGCTAATCTTGTACCAAAAGCTTCTCCGTACGTCGCTTCCCTTAGATTCTCGTTTTCCGTATCATTTGGTGCATTCTTACAGTAAGGAGAGGGTGGAGGGGGGCAGGGGGGACCATGTCTGTATGTATGTGATGAGAGTTTTATCAGTGTGGGTGTGTTCCAGGATGCATACATGCATATGTACATGTTGTTCCATCGTGGGCAGGTAAGTGAAAAGCAACAGAAAGCCCAGTTTTAAAGGGTAGTCCCACACAGATTTGGCTAAAAACACACTATTTTTGGCATGAATTTTTATTGTATTAGGAACGATTTTTCTTAGCATTAATTTCTGCTTGGGCCCTTTTGAAATACGCCAGTTTAAAAGAACTCTCCTTCGGAGGCTAAACTTCTCAAGGTTAAACGAACATGATCCGTATTAACAGTTTTGTGATTGAACGTGCCCTTGATTTTATAACGATTTTAGAAGAGGGCTTTCCCAGACAGTGTTACTAACACTGTTTTAACGAGCTCTTTTCAGCGTTTTAGTATGACATCATTGACAGGATACCGGAACTTCTGTTTGTGTACATGTCACGTATAAATTATTTTTGTCAAAGTTTATTTTTTAAATCTGGACAGTCTGTGTGAAATAATTTCATTTTCCTAACCTTTTCATGGGGAACAGAGTAAAAAATACGGAAATAAATTGATACTGTTTGAAACTGCCAAGATGAACACTGAAATGATGTCCTAATAAATAGCGTTCTTTGGAACATTTTATGTGTTTGGATCAATGAAATGAAAAAAATCAATTAAAAAAATCTGAAACAATGACTGCTAGCGTTCTAAAACAAGATCCAAACACAAAAAGGTTCAACGAACCCTTATTTATATTAACACAGACACACAGTATGCAAATTTTCGGGGAAATCCCTTTTATCGAGCCACAAAACGACACTTAAACAATAGATAAACGGTCAAAAACGATGAAAAATGAAAGAAAAAGCCCCCAAAACAACCAAAACAAGATAAGTCTTTTTCTTTCATTTTTCATCGTTTTTGACCGTTTCTCTGTATTTTCAAGATTATGCATTCAAAGCAGAGATAATATGGAGTTACTACCATTTATCTTCGGAGAACCAAAATAAAAAGAACGTTTAGCTCGACAGGCAAGAGACCGACAACGTAGATACAGGTAAACCTGGGTGACCAGGTGGAGAGGTGGAGAGAGCTGTGCACAAGGTTAGACGTCTGCGATAAGAGACTGGCAAAGCTGTTACTGGACAAGCGAAAGGAAAGTTTCCTGATACTTCTTTTTTGATTGGTAGGAGTCGTCTACCGGAACCAAACGTGTAAATATTCTGCTACTACTTGTTTGCGTAACGTGTGTGTTTCAGGCGTGCCACCGGCCGGTAGGTTTTTCTTTTCTTTTTATTATTATTATTATTAGAAAATGGTGCATGCACTTCTGTAATCAAAGTAAACATTTTGCAGAACCGTCTATCTTGCTGGACAAAACTCATATCAAGGTAGTAACAGAAGCTATATTTCTTGGTGTAATATCTGATCGAACCTTATCCTACAGCAGTTATGTAAAATATCTCAAAACAAACTGTCTCAAAGCTCTGGCTATTTTTTAAAGTCGTAGGCCACACCGACTGGGGGGCCGATAAAAACACACACACTCTACTGTGTCTCTATCGAGCCCTTGTAAGATCCAAATTAGACTATGGGCGCATTGTATACGGGGCAGCTTCAAACATTCTAAAGAAACTGGACCCCATCCGTCACCAGGGGTTACGAATTGCTCTTGGAGCCTTTCGTACTTCCCCAGTAACAAGCCTCTATGCCAAAGCAAAAGAAATGTCTTTAAAAAACAGAAGAAAGAAAATATGCATGAACTATGTGTTAGAACTAAAACCTTGTCCTGACAACCCAGCTTACAGCTGTGTTTTCGAGCCACCGAACTTAAAACTTTTCGAAAAATCCAACATGACTCCACCTCTTGGCCTCCGAATTCTACCACTGTTTGAGGATTCTAAGATTGACCTGGATGTGGTTGATGACACCACAGTGACAGATACCCCCCCTCCTTGGAGTCAATCCGAACCTCAGATCTGTCTGTCTTTGACAAAATATAAAAAAAGATTCTACAAACCCTTAAGTTTTAGAAATAACATCCAGACATCCAAAATATATGCAGATATATACCGATGGCTCAAAGGTAGACGAGAAGGTTGCTGCTGCAGCAGTGTCGTCTGTTGCTCCAAATAGCCCCTTTTCTTGTCGACTGAGAGACCATTGTTCTATTTACACAGCGGAACTGCAGGCAATTCTGTTTGCTCTAAAACAAGTATACCAGTCAAAAGAAAAGAAATTCATGATTTTCTCTGTGCTCTGCATGCGTTTAAAAACTTTAAAAACTGACCATCCTCTGCTACTACAAATACAGGAACTTTTACACAAAATTAATGCAGACAAAAAGGAAACTATTTTTATGTAGGTTCCTGGACATATAGGTATTCGAGGAAACGAGGCAGCTGATAGAGCTGCAAAAGAGGCTGTTAACACTGAACCGATGTCTGGTCTCGTACCTTTTTCCGACCTGAAACCATTAACTTCCAAAAATGTCTGTGAGGTTTGGCAGAGGGAGTAGGATGAAGCTGGTTTGATATCAAATACGTTTCATGAAATTTTACCAAGGCTTTCAGGAAAACTGTTATCCTTTTGTAGCACAAGGAAGGAAAACACTGTTTTAAACAGATTACATATTGGTCACTCCTATTTCACACATTCATTTATTTTGAGAAAAGAAGAGGCTCCTGTTTGTGTAGCGTGTAATACTGCACTTACAATTAAACATTTATTGATTGAACGCGCTGACTTGTCGGAAGTCAGGGGAAAATATTTCGAACAGAAGTCTCTGTATTCACTCTTTCGGAATGTGATTTCTGAAATCATTTTTGACTTCTTGCGTGAGATTGGTGTGTTTTATCAAATATGAAGGGTGTTACAGTAATGCAGTCTAAAAGGCTGCAGCAAATAAATAATGGGGACAGCCGCAGACTAAGCGTCATTTGCACAGAATCGATAAAACAGGGAAGAAAAAGAAAGAAGAAAAAAAGGAGGGTGGGGGGATCAACCCTAACCTCACACTCAGAGCACCGCTTTCTGGCACCTTCCTCCTTGAAGGAAGGATGTCGTAAACCAGTGCTTGGAGTTTGCCCTAGCCTATCTCTCTGATGAGGTTCGACACTTATTCCTCACTGCGGCATCACAAGTTGAACCGAAATGTCAAACTCTGCCCGATGGTTGAGCCATGATACAATTATATAAGTGATAATAATAATATGGAATTTATAGTGCGCGTTCGGCGACTCAAAGCGCTTTGTCATTTAATTAAAGTTTTACGGACAATGTGAATGACAGAAAAGTCATGGAATCCCACTTGACTGATAAACTCGGCAGCAGGAAACCAGGTGGAATGAATGAAAGACTACAACCATATTTGGTTGTCACTTTGCTGGTGTCTATTTAGGCCTTACGTGGCTGTAAATGTGCTGTTGAATATGTAGACCTTTTTTTTCTCTCCCCCCCCCCCACCCCCAAACCCTCCGATGCCTTCACCATAGAACTGCAATAGTGCTTATATGCGAGTGTGTATGTGTGAGAGTGTATGTGCGCATGTCTCTCTGTGTGTCTGTCTCTCTCTGTCTGCCTGTCTGTTTGTCTGTCTGTCTCTGTATGTGTCTCTCTTGGTTTTTTTAGTTGTTTTCCTGGCAGTGAAACCCTCATCAAGATTAATATCATAGGGTTTCCGCAGCATCCGACCAATGGGTTCCCCATCAGGTGCTCCAGTTTTCCCATGCATCCCCTGGGATCTTTGGAACTGGAAGCCATCTTCCTTTTCCAAGGTCTGATCCCCCCCCCCCCCCCCCTCCAGCTTTTTTCCCACCATGAATCCGTATTCCAAAGCTCAGCACGCTCTCTCTGTGACTCTCTGAAGCCTGTTCTGAATGTCCACTCTTCAATTGTTTACCGATGTTTTAAACGCTTTGACGAAAGAGCTTTTTTTGATGGACTTGCACTTAACCCCCTTTGAAAATGTGTACAATTTTAGTGACCCGAATTTGGCACTGTTACGCTGGATTGACTTATTTCTTGATGTTATCAATAAGCATGTCCTCCCCAAAAAGAAGCGGGTAAAACACCAAAACCTCCCACCATGGCTGAACACTGTTACTGAGACAAATTTAGGAAGCAAAAGAAATTTGTGGAATATAAGCAACAACGCAACCGTATACCAAGTGAGGGAAGCCAAGAGGAAATATTTTAATGACCTTGCAGGCAATAAAGCAGATTATCATCCATGTGGAGTGCGATCAACACGCTCACTAAAGGCCACAGCCCTGTAAACAGTAATCTTCCATCAGAACTCACATCAGACGTCTTTAACGCACATTTTGTAGCTGTAGTCTCCAAGTTCTTACCAGACGATCAAACCAAGGGGTCTCAGTATAGTTGTCCTGATGAGTTATTAAACTTCTGCAGTGATCTAACCTCTCAAAATGCCACATTTTCAATTCCTCCTATATCTGTGTTCGAAATAGGAATATCTGTCTCAAAGATGGATAATAAGAAATCAACAGGCTGTGATGGTATTAGTGTTAAACTTCTAAAACTTGCCCTTCCTTATATAGCTGAAACACTATATACATGTATTTATAACGATTTATGCATACAAAAGAATTTTCCAAATGCAATCAAGACAGCTAAAATAATTCAACTCCCTAAAACAAAAACTATCTCCACTGATCTGAATGATTATCACCCTATCTGGATTCTGTCTGTTCTCACAAAGCCACTAGAAAGACACATTCATAAACATTTGACGGATGTTTTAGAAACACACCATCTTTTCCATTCCTTCCTATCTGGCTTCCGATGTGGACATTCTTGTCAAACTGCGGTTACCCCTTTAACTGATACTTGGCTCTCAGCTTTCAACAATCGTCAAATGTAAAGTGCTATGTTTCTCGAATTTCGCAAGGCATTTTACCTGCTTCATCATGACATTTTACTTAAGAAACTATCCTCGTACAACTTAAGCATGGCAAGTATAACGTTCTTACGATCTTACCTACACGGTCGTCTACAATGCGTACTTGTGAATGGCACATACTCCCAAGAAACGTCTATAACAAGCGGAGTGCCTCAAGGCTCGATAATAGGCGCTCTTTTGTTTTGCATCTTTATTAGTGACCTGCCTATGTGCCATACACGTCCATCAGTGCGGTGCGATTTATTTGCGGATGATGGCACCCTTAATACAGCTAACGACAATATAGATGATATACGTAGGGATTTACAAAAAAGTTTAAATGATATCTCTGGATGGTGTCGTAGAAATCGGATGGCACTGAATCCAACCAAAACAAAATGCATGTTGATGGCGACGAGACAGAAACACCAGAAACAAAGCTCTCCTTAAATCTAAACTTCGAGACCACGCCAACAGATTACCCCGAAAACTTTCAGCTTGCAGCTTGTGTATGTGTGTCCTAATAAATGAAATACATAAATATTCACACCAAAATCAATAACATAATAATACGTTACTACACATACTTAGTCATACAAAGCAAAGTTAAACTGACACACACTGAAACACAACACACTCATTCACAAAATCGCCTGCACACACACACACACACACACACACACACACACACACACACACACACACACACACACGTATATTGTATGTGTGTAAAACAGGATGGATGTGTAACCTCACACACACTCCACACACACACACACACACATGTTCACAGGTTTCTGTGGACGCACCCACACACACGGAATTTATAGTGCGCTTCGGCGACCTAAAGAGCTTTGTCATTTAATTAAACAAAAGCATGGAATGCATAAATACTCGCACAAAAAACAATAGCAAAATAATACATTACTACACATACTCAGTCATACAAAGCAAACTGACACACACTGAAACACAACACCCTCGCACTCACAGAGTCGCCTTTGTAGTCGCGCGCGCGCGTGCGTACACACACAAACACACACACACGCGGCTGTCGACTGACGCCGTCAGCGTCCCCCGAGAGGCTTGGGTACTAACAAGACTGTGCAAGCAACATAGCGCTGAAACACGCACATAAACACGAGGGGCGTCCGCCCCGGATAAATTAAATTAATGTTTTTTAGTTCTGTGGTTTTATATGAGATGGCGTAAACAACGTGGACGGTTATAAAAGAAACACCTGGTATTGTCTGTTACAAACTTACTGCTATTTAAGCACACACAAAAAGAAAAAAAATCTGTCAGTTAGCTGGCAGTTTTCGGAGTCCTGTGGCGTAACCAATAAGGGCAATGGCTGATGGAAGGATGTCGTAAATCAGTGCTTAGATTAGACACTGATCCAGGTCCCGCTTTCCGGCATCATTTCTCCAAAGCAACATAGCGTCGAAACAAGCACGTGACCACGAGGCACGTCCGTCCGACCCGGGGTAAAAAAGAAGTTCCATGTCGATTCAAACTATTTTGGCTTTATTTGTTATGGTGAAAGCAGAGTGGGCGGTTATAACAGAAATGCCCGATATAATTTGACTTGTCGGTTAGCGTTACACACATACTGCCATTTGAGCACCAAATGAAAAACTGTCAGCGGACAGTTTTCGGAAACATATGGGGTAACCAGTTATGGCAGTGTTTGGAGGAGGGATGTAGTAAAAACCAATGAGGCCTATGGCGTAACCAGTTATGGCAGTGTTTGGAGGAGGCATATAGTAAAAACCAATGGGGCCTATGGCGTAACCAGTTATAGCAGTGTTTGGGGGAAGGCTGTCGCACAACACTAAGACCTTGACATAACCAAGTATGGCAGTGTTGGAGGGAGAGTGGCGCAACCCAATGAGACCTATGGCGTAACCATTTATGGCTGTGGTTGGATGGAAGGATGTCGTACACGTGCAGTGCCTGAACTTGGACCCGGACCCTTCTTGTACTTGACGGCTGCGACGAAGCAGGCCAGGCCCGGGAGAAGCAGGATGGCGGGCAGCAAGCTGACCAGTACCAACGTCTGTATGTTGAACACAGTGGCCTCCCCTCCCGGCGGGTCGTGATCTGTGCACAGCCACCACAACCATCATGCACAGACCATAGCAACATCTCGAGCGAGAGATGCAGCTGTAGCTTGGTTGCTGCAAGCAACGCGTCTATAACCTTAAACCTTTGCAACTTAAAAAAAAATGGAGACAACAATAACAACAAAAGATACATGAACTTTGCAACGACAACCCCTCCCGCCCCCCAGCCACATACACACACACGCATGCACATACACACGTAGTCTCCCCCCCCCCCCCCAACTCTCTCTCATTCAGTCATTTAAATGAAACGGGACTCTCTGTGTACGGTAGAATTATCTCCACACCATTTAAATGAAAGGCGACGGTCTGTGAACGGTACTAGTATCTTCACACCATTTAAATGAAACGAGACGTTCTGTGAACCATTTAACCATTTCACACCATTTAAATGAAACGGGACGCTCTGTGTACGGTGGAGTTCTCTTCACACCATTTAAATGAAAGGCTACACTCTGTGAACGGTACTAGTATCTTCACACCATTTAAATGAAACGGGACGCTCTGTGTACGATGAAGTTCTCTTCACATCATTTAAATGAAACGGGACGCTCTGTGTACGGTGGAGTTCTCTTCACACCATTTAAATGAAACGGGACGCTGTGTGTACGGTGGAGTCATCTTCACATCATTTAAATTAAACGCGCAGTTCTGTGAACGGTACTAGTATCTTCACACCATTTAAATGAAAGGCGACATACTCACGCCCAGCGTTGAGCTGAGTCGTGCCAATGACGTAAGATCTTTCGTTGGCAGAGACCGTGCAGCAAAATCGCCGGTGGCTATGCTCCAGGTCATCAACGAGGACGGTGAGGACCGTGGTGGACACCTGGCTGCAGTTCTGCATGGTGATCGTCAGAGGCAAGCTCCGCACTGACCGAGGGTCCACGTCCGTCCACGTGGGTCTGGCGCCAGCTACCTCGTCATTCGTCGGCACCCACTGCCACCGCCACCGCCACTTGATGTCCTGGGAGAGGCATTCCCCAAGGGAGGAATCAGATTGAGGCCTTGTGTCAGTCAGTCGCTTGATGTCCTGGGAGAGGCATTCCCCAAGGGAGGAATCAGACTGAGGCCCTGTGTCAGTCAGTCACTTGATGTCCTGGGAGAGGCATTCCCCAAGGGAGGAATCAGACTGAGGCCCTGTGTCAGTCAGTCACTTGATGTCCTGGGAGAGGCATTCCCCAAGGGAGGATTCAGACTGAGGCACTGTGTCAGTCAGTCTCTTGATGTCCTGGGAGAGGCATTCACCAAGGGAGGAATTTGACTGAGGCACTGTGTCAGTCACCTGATGTCCCGGGAGAGGCATTCACCAAGGGAGGAATTTGACTGAGGCACTGTGTCAGTCACCTGATGTCCCGGGAGAGGCATTTCCCGAGGGAGGAATCAGTCTGAAGCCCTGTGTCAGTCAGTCACTTGATGTCCTGGGAGAGGCATTCCCCAAGGGAGGAATCAGACTGAGGCCCTGTGTCAGTCAGTCACTTGATGTCCTGGGAGAGGCATTCCCCAAGGGAGGAATCAGACTGAGGCCCTGTGTCAGTCAGTCACTTGATGTCCTGGGAGAGGCATTCCCCAAGGGATGAATCAGACTGAGGCACTGTGTCAGTCAGTCACTTGATGTCCTTGGAGAGGCATTCCCCAAGGGAGGAATCAGACTGAGGCACTGTGTCAGTCACTTGATGTCCTTGGAGAGGCATTCACCAAAGGAGGAATTTGAGGCACTGTGTCAGTCAGACACTTGATGTCCTGGGAGAGGCATTCACCAAGGGAGAAATTTGACTGAGGCACTGTGTCAGTCACCTGATGTCCCGGGAGAGGCATTCACCAAGGGAGGAATTTGACTGAGGCACTGTGTCAGTCACCTGATGTCCCGTGAGAGGCATTTCCCGAGGGAGGAATCAGTCTGAAGCCCTGTGTCAGTCTACCGATGCTCCCACACTCCAAGCCTCACTTTTCGGCACCCTTTTGGAGGAAGGATGTCACGGTCAGCGGCTTCAGTGCCTGGTGTTTGAGCCTGGTCTCGTTTCGCCTTGTGTCGTATATTCACACTGACAAACGTTCGTGCAAACCTCGTCTTGCCTAATAGACCATGAGCCAGCCTATATCAACCCCCCCCCCCCCCCCCCCCCCGGGGGATCTTTACCACATGGAAAATTCTGGGTACCTTGACCATCAAAGTACACAGTTCAGGTTGTCTGCAAGTGAGCTGTTCTGTTTGTGTCTGTGGTGCTGGTTCTAATAAATGCGCTATATGGATTCGAAATTGCTGACCTGTCCCTTACCCAACTCATTTATTTTTGCAAAAAGGCCATTTCATATATTATTTATTGTTTGACAGTTCGTTCTTTGCTTTTGTCTAAATGTGCCTTGTTATTGCACTGCGGACGCAAATTTAAGGTCCCCCTATTAAAACCCAGAGCTGACGAATGTTTCTTAAAAGCCGGAGAGGTCAGAATATAGCCAGTATGTTAGTCGTGCCAGAATTTCTTCCTTGTCCTAATTTCCGCTTCCCCGGTCCATTCACCTTCATTTTTTACAAATCCTCTCCAATTTTTTCAATTGCTTTATCTTGGCTGAAGCGATTCCGCGTTAGCCTGCGAAATAAAATAGGTCACACTGCTCATAGTCATTTGATTAGAGGTTCTCTGTTGAGTGCCTGCAGAAATAAATAGGCACCAAAATGTGTGTTACTGTGCCTCAAAAGGTGATTAAATACTTGAAATCTGATCAATTGTTCTTTAATTTTGTACTGAATGCGTTACAGGGAATCTGTCTGGAAGTATCTTTTGCAGTTGTAGATTAGTGATATTGCTAATTATTGACTGTTTTGGCTGGGATGTTTCTATTGTTTGTGTTCTGTTTAGAACAGTGGCCAGCTTTTTGCTCGTGTTTTGGTCCCTTTGCATTTCGAACTGGTGTGAAGAAACCGTGACTGTGATTTGACCTGAGGTGAGCTTGTGCGGTTGACGAGACATACAAATCCAAGAACTAAATAATTTAAACATGTGCAATGGTCCAGTCCTGATATGGTGGATGAAATATATGAGTATATACCAAATCTGCATGGGAATCACACATTGTGCTACTTATGAATGATGCAGAATTTTGAAACAAAAGAAACCCATCAGAAGGGAGTGATGTAAAATCTCCAAAAAGCGAGAACAGCAAATCCGTCAGCAACCACAATGCTAGCTGTTGCCCAGTGACAGATGTCTTTTTGTAAAAAGACTCGAATAAAAGGGAAACAACATTTGAAAACATTAGTCAAATGTAGGGCAAAAACGCTGGGGATTCTGCCAGAGAAAAGAAAAGAAGATCAATCCTTTTGAAGTTGCAAGATACTGACTTGGCTGCTCGAGAAGCACATTACCATGCCACCTGCGAGAGTTTACACTCGAGAGGATGATAGACACCAGGAAACCATCAAAGACACTAAAACCATTGAAGAGCAAGCTTCCAGCAAGACATATACAAATTATTTTCAGTATGTTATGGAAAGAATCGTTTAGAAATAAAGATTACCACGTTAAGGAAAATTATGAAACTGGAACATTCCATGCATCTTCTCTGTAGAGGTAAATAAGCGATAGATGTCAACAAAATGTGTCAACACACCTCATCCTTGTTGAACAGTCACAATGCCACCATGCAGAAATGCCTTGATAATGCACATCGAAAGGGCCACCTTTCAAGCACTCTTGATATTCCGCAGTTAAGGCAACTAACCATTCCTCGAGCAGATGGCCATGGCTTGCATACTGTGAATGAAAAGTGGGACAGACTGTTTCTCATGCCGTAAGACTTGGTTGAAATCCAGGTGGAGCAGCCCCAAAAGGAAGATGACTATCAAGAATACACATAGCTTGAGAATCTTGATGGCTTCAGGTTTGAGGCTGACATATATGTCTAAGCTGGACATGTATTCAGTGTCACTCAAAGTAAGGGACATTCACCGGCTTTGGTACCTGTGGCTGGGAAAAATACACTCAAACTATAATGAAGGCAGTAAGAAATAAAGAGAGTAAGGCATTTTTTATTTATTATCAAAGTCAGATAACAATTTCAGAAAGTCAGTAATGATTTGTCAAATCACTGACAGTGTGGACAATCACTTTGGTGAATATCTTTGACATTTCAGCTGTCCAGCAGTTGCATGCTGAATTAAGCCAAACCAGAGGTGCCATCCGATGGCATCAGTTTAATGGCTCCTAAACCTAAACTGTTTTACTCAGACATAACAAAGGCAAAACGGGTAGGTTTTACTCATCGGGCATGTTTCTGCGTGTCTTTCATGGGGTATAGAGTACCGTGAAACTGATTTCAGGTTAAATGGATGTAGACCGTGAATAAGCCAGCACCTGCAGCGGTTTTGTGGAAGTAGTTTACTGAGGTCTGAACACACGTGCATTTTTGTAAAAGGTTGCTTAACTTTTGAACTTGAGTATATTCTATTCCGTGACGTCATCCTTTAATGCAGGTGTTAATCAAACATTCTCTGTGACTCTCCTAGTCATGATGATACATTTGGGGAAAATTTAAACACTTTTGTTCAATATTTTTTCACGAGCATTGTTCAAAATTTTGCAACTGACTTTTTTATTTTTTAATCTTCATTAACCCAACGCTAAATTTAGGCCACCATACCTGGGTAAGACAACAGCAGCCGCAAGAGCAGTGCTACCCTTATACCAGCATGTCAGTATTTTTGTGTGTCCAAAGAATGGTATAGCTGCCTGTTGTTTGGATTTGTAGGGGGCACGCCCATTTTAATACATGCGATTAAGCTGTTTTTGTACCATCTCAGATTTAAACCCTAAAACAATAGTTCATCGTGCAGACAAGCAGATATTGAAAGACACATATGAGCTATCCAAAAATCATTGTCTCCAGGGGGGGGGGGGGGGGGGGGGGGGGGGGGGGGGGGGGGGGGGGGGGGGGGAAATGTTTCGATACCTGACCCATGGACTAACAGTTGTTGGCTAGTTTTGCCCAGGCATTTTCAGTGTCAACTGGTTTTTATTGTTTTTGTTTTTTTAATCTTTAAGTCTCGTTTAGTCTGAGAGAGAGAGAGAGAGAGAGAGAGAGAGAGAGAGAGAGGAGAGAGAGAGAGAGAGTCAAATTCAATCTAATGGTAATGTACAAATGATTGCAAGTTTATACACAATGACACATACGCATGCTGTTTATGCCCAATGTCCCAATTTTCTTATACCATCAATGACGACTGTACTATATAACCCTTACATCTGCATATACAATTTTAATTGTCATTCTCAGAACGCTCCAATACAAAACTCTATCGTCCACCTACAGTAAATTGAAAGGTGTGCCAACATAAGGAGGGAGGGGGAAAGAGAGAGAGACAGAGACAGAGAGAATGCCTCAAAGCTTTGTCGCATTGGAATATTCACCCCCAGAGCAAAATAGTTTGGCACAAGTGTAGAGCACTTGAAGATTTTCCCCCCCGAATTGTTCGTCGCCAAAGCTGTCTGCGACCTACTGTAGAAATATTTTTCTGGAAACAAAAAGAGAAAACAGGCCCAAGTCAGTATGTGCAATATGAAGGGCAGAATCAACATGCAGACAGCACGTGTACCACGAAGGGCTTAATCAATAGTCAGCACGTGCACCACGAAAGACATACAAAACTGTCAGCACGTGTACCACGAAAGACATACAAAACAGTCAGCACGTGCACCACGAAAGACATACACAAACAGTCATCACATGCACCACGAAAGACATACACAAACAGACAACACGTGCACCACGAAAGACATACTCACC
>JABMCL010001503.1:392500-432500 GCA_018857735.1 Alviniconcha marisindica | reverse complement strand
CAATTCAAACACAGACACGGACATTAATTTTGACAGTTCATACATAGACACGGGGAAATGACAGTTCATACACAGACACAGATACAGGAGAGTTCATACATGGACACGGACATCTGACAGTTCATACATAGACACGGACAGTTCATGCATAGACACGGACACATGACAGTTCAAACATAGACACAGCCAGCCACATGATAGTTCATACACAGACACATAACAGTTCATACAGACATATGACAGTTTATACACAGACACATGACAGTTCAAACACAGACACAGGCACATGACAGTTCATACACAGACACATGACAGTTCATACACAGACACGGATACGTGACAGTTCATACATAGACATGGACGCTTCATACATAGACTCGGACACATGACAGTTCATAAACAAACACGGACACATGACAGTTCAAACATAGACAGGGATACATGACAGTTCATACATGACAGTTCATACACAGACACATGACAGTTCAAACATAGACACAGACACATGGCAATTCATACACAGTCACAGACATAACACTGACAGTTCATACACAGACACGGATGCATGACAATTCATACACAGACGCAGACACATGACAGTTCATAGACAGACACGGACACATGGCAGTTCATACATAGACACGGACATATCAGTTCATACAGTTACACGACAGTTCATACACAGACACGGACACGGACACATGGCAGTTCATACATAGGAATGTGTGACAGTTCATACATAAAAGAGACCCGTGACAGTTCATGCATACACAGGAACCCGTGGCAGTTCATATATAGTCAGGGCACATGCCGCTTCATACATGGACAGGCACACATGATATGCGATACACAGAGTACATTATAGTACGTACATACATAGACAGGGACATATATATGTATAACACTTCATAGACCAGTATGAGAGACATGGAAACATGGCACTTCATAGACCGGTCTGGGAGACAGGGACACATGACATTTCATAGACCAGTACGTGAGACGTGGACACATGGCACTTCATAAACCAGTATTTGAGACATGGACACATAGCACTTCATAGATCTATCAGTATGTGACACCTGAACACACGGCACTTCATAGACCAGTTTGGGAGACATGGACACATGGCACTTCATAGACCAAGTTGGGAGACATGGACGCATGGCACTTCATAGACCAGCCTGAGAGACAGGATACATGACAGTTGATAGACCAGTCTGAGAGACATGGCAGATGACACTTTATAGACCAGTCTGAGAGACAGGAGACATGACACTTCATAGACCAGTCTGAGAAACGGGACACATGGCAATTGATAGACTGATCTAGGAGAGAGGACACATGGCACTTCATAGACGCCCCCCACAGGACGACCCACGACGTCTCTTCTGACACCTGCAGGCAGTCAGGTTGGCGGACACGTCTAGATGCACATTCTACCAACCTAAGCCTTTGAACAAGATGCTGATCGGCACAACGCCTACACACTATGACACGGTACAGGCTATGAACATAATACTGGCCGGCACAAATACACTATGAGACGCTACAGGCTGACTAGGAACAAGATGCTGGCCGGCACGAAGTCTATACACTGTGACACGCCACAGGCTGACTATGAACAGCATACTGATCAGCACAGTGTCTATACACTGTGACACGCCACAGGCTGACTATGAACAGCATACTGATCAGCACAATGTCTATACACTGTGACACGCCACAGGCTGACTATGAACAGCATACTGATCAGCACAATGTCTATACACTGTGACACGCCACAGGCTGACTATGAACAATATACTGACCGGCACGAAGTCTATACACTGTGACAAGCCGCAGGCTGACTATGAACAATATACTGACTGGCACGAAGTCTACAGGCTATGAGCAAGATATCTTTGAAATCTTACCTCTTCAAGCTGACTAGATCTATTGACCATGCGCGCGTGCGTGCATCTGTGCATGCATGTGTATGTGTGTATATGCGTGCGTGCACGCGCGCGCGCGCGTATGTGTGTGTAATTTGTTTTGTTTTTAGGGTGGGGGGGAGGGGGGGGGATGTGTGTGTGTGTGTGTGTAATTTTTTTTCTTTTATTAGGGTGGGGGAGGAGGGGGAGTGTGGGGGGGGGATTTGTGTGTGTGTGTTAGTTTTCGTTGTGTTATTGTTTTTTTGTTTTTTGGTGTTTTGGTGTTGGGGATGTGTGATGTTTGTGTGTGGGGGGGGAGGTGATAGGTGGGTAGGTGTGGGGGTGGATGTGCGCGCGCTCAGGAGTTTGTTTTGGCTGTGGTTTGGCTCTTTGCTTTGTAACAGGCTGTGTGCTCCACTCTGGAGCAATAGCACATACAAGTACTTTACTATCATTTATTATTACGCTGCTGACGGGCGCAGGCAAGGTCGACTCTGACAAGCTGGAGCCCAGATCAGTTCGTTGCTCACAGGGTCTCCTACCTGGAGAGACGTCGGCGTCCGGGGAGTCCGGGGAGCCCGATGCGTCCCGGGTGTCCGGGGCGTCCGGGGAGTCCGGAGCGTCCGGAGAGCCCGGGGCGTCCGGGCGGTCCGGGACGTCCGGGCGGTTCGGGGAGCCCAGGGCGTCCGGGGTGTCCGGGAAGCCCGGGGTGTCCGGGGAGTCCGGGGTGTCCAGGGAATCCGGGCGGTCCGGGGAGCCCAGGGCATCCGGGGTGTCCGGGGAGCCCGGGGCGTCCGGGGTGTCCATGGAATCCGGGGTGTCCGGGGCGTCGGGGCGGTCCGGGGAGCCCAGGGCGTCCGGGGCGTCCGGAGCATCCGGAGAGCCCGGGGCG
This sequence comes from Alviniconcha marisindica, assembly GCA_018857735.1. Taxonomy (NCBI): domain Eukaryota; kingdom Metazoa; phylum Mollusca; class Gastropoda; family Provannidae; genus Alviniconcha; species Alviniconcha marisindica. The sequence continues at coordinate 429,698 of JABMCL010001503.1, read as the reverse complement.
TCCGGGCGGTCCGGGCGGTTCGGGGAGCCCAGGGCGTCCGGGTTGTCCGGGGAGCCCGGGGTGTCCGGGGAGTCCGGGGTGTCCAGGGAATCCGGGACGTCCGGGGAGTCCGGAGCGTCCGGAGAGCCAGGGGCGTCCGGGGAGTCCGGGGTGTCCAGGGAATCCGGGCGGTCCTGGAGCCCAGGGCGTCCGGGGTGTCCGGGGAGCCCGGGGCGTCCGGGGTGTCCATGGAATCCGGGGCGTCCGGGCGGTCCGGGGAGCCCAGGGCGTCCGGGGAGTCCGGAGCGTCCGGAGAGCCCGGGGCGTCCGGGCTGACCGGGACGTCCGGGAGGTTAAGGGAGCCCAGGGCGTCCGGGATGTCCGGGGAGCCCGGGGTGTCCGGGGAGTCCAGGGAATCCGGGCGGTCCGGGGAGCCCAGGGCGTCCGGGGAGCCCGGGGCGTCCAGGGAATCCGGGACGTCCGGGGAGCCCGGGGTGTCCGGGGAATCCGGGACGTCCGGGGTGTCCGGGCGGTCCGGGGAGCCCAGGGCGTCCGGGGAGCCCGGGGTGTCCAGGGAATCCGGGCTGTCCGGGGAGCCCAGGGCGTCCGGGGAGCCCGGGGTGTCCAGGGAATCCGGGACGTCCGGGGAGCCCGGGGTGTCCGGGGAATCCGGGACGTCCGGGGTGTCCGGAGAGTCCGGGGTGTAGGTGCCAGCTCTGTCCCTGAGGGACTGCCCGTCCACCAGTGGGTAGCAGCGGTACGTCCAGCCAGCGTCCCCCGGGCCCCGGGACTGTGCGGTCAGCCTGTGTACCACCAGCTGACAGCCCGTGGGGGGTGCGGGCTGGGCCACCCTGATGTCGTCTCCCTCCAGCTGCCGCCATGCCGTCTCTCCTAGCGACCGATACTCCCACACAATGTCCACCTGCTGCAGCAAAGTAGGACCGTTCAGCTTCCGGCTATTTTCAAGGCAGCTGGAGGTGAATGCGTCCAGCTTGAATTCTCTCCTCTTTCTCTCCCCCCCCCACCTCTCCTCTCTCTCCCCTCTCTCTTTCTCCCCCCTTTGTGTCTTTCTCTCTCCCTGCCGCCCCTCTCACCCTTTCTCTGTCTCTTTCTCTCTCCCCCCTCTCTCCCTTTCTCTCTCCCCCCTGTCGCTTGAACTCGTGGTCACCGAACGGACAGGACGCGTTTTTAGCGCTCGTACAATTAGCACTATTTGGAAGCGTCTTGTGCTAATTGTTACGGTTAAGTTTTGGCACAGCACTTCATCACAGCACACTCTGCCATGCCTGCAAATCTTGTTGCATTCCGTGCACAATACGGCACGTTCTACTGGACATTCATTTCCTTCATGGCAAAAAGGGACAAGCGGACATGTTTCGCTCACAATTCAAAACTGTGAGCTTTTTTCCTCGCCACTGTGGTCCCCCGTCATCGCACTGCGGCCTGAACTTTCGCACGGACTGTGCGCTGTTCTACTTCAAGTACATGACGTACTCCTACAGTGACAACTCTGTGTACACGAAAAATCACTGTGGAAACCTGACTACTGCCTTTGTGGTGGTGTTTCTGGCTACGTTTCTGATGCAGTGCATGGACGTAGAAAGCAAGGAGGTGAGTCAGTTGTCATCTCCACTCCAGGTGTCCCTTGAGGAGGAGACCTGTGTGAATACCCCGCGTCGCGGGCCGCATACACGCAGCAAAGTGAACTGTAGGCAGACACAGCTTACAGACAGCTTTGCAAAAATTGGTGCACGAAGTGCAACGAAGCGCATTAAAGGACCAGTCACCTCAGGGATAGGGATTCGGCCGGCCCGTTACTAAAGTGTCTTAAGTGTGTTTGTTGGAATATTGATGGTTTTAGCAAGTAAACTTTCAGATGATAATTTTATACAATACGTGCATACCATCGACATTGTGTGTCTTATAGAGACCTTCCTTGATGATACATTTGACCTCACAAACCACTTTTGCGACTATGTGAAATATTTGTCGCCTGCAATCAAACATTCATACATGGGCCGAAGATCAGGAGGTCTACTTCTCTTAGTTAAAAAGCGACTGGAAATGTTTGTTAGCAAAATAGAGCTGAGCGCTGAGCATATACTTGCGTTAAAAATATCCAAAGAATTGATTCATTCTGACCAGGATGTTGTGGTAGTGTTTGTCTACATCCCCCCACAGGGTGCTGTGCACTATAGAGATAATGACTCTAACTGCCATATTGCTGCCTTGGACAGCTGCCTTCTAGACATTACGGAGCGTTTCCCCGAAGCCCACATTGTATGCTGCGGTGACTTTAATGCTAAGACAGCCAACATCCAAATTAATAATCATCCTACAGACCTTTCAACCCATGCAACTCGGTGCCTCTATTTCAGTACAGCAGATCTTCTTGTGACGGCACAATTAATGTTTTTGGCGAACGTCTGTTAGACTTCTGTGCATGTTGTGACCTGCTCATTCTCAATGGGTGCAAACATGGAGATGAAAAAGGACATTTTACTTATGTCTCAACACATGGATGTAGCGTTATAGATTACTGCTTAGTTTCCGACAGTTTTGTAGATAAAATTGCAAAATTTGCTGTTTGCGATCGAGTTGAGTCTCAGCATATGCCTATACTGTTCGAAATAACCTGTGCACAAGGGCAAAGCGCGGCGACAGTCATGCATCCAGTAGAGAGGGTCGTGTGGCACAGGGACAAAATACAAGGCTTTATAGAGAACATTCAGGGAGACAGTTTCAAAGAAAAAATCGCGCATGCTACAGAGGAGATTGACAAGTGTATTGACAAAGCCCTTGGCGAACTCACCGACTGTCTTATGAATGCAAGTGCATGCATGAGGAAAAAACAAAAAGTGGGCAATACAAGACAGGGTGGTAGCGTTTGGTATGATAGAGAATGCCGTGAGAAAAAGAAATCGCTAAGAAAACTTCTTGTTCGTTTTCGAAAAACTGGTGAACAGTGCGATAAGCTGGCCTATAACTGCTCTAGGAAGGAATACAAACAATTTATTGAAGCCAAGAAACGCGATTTCAGATCTAGTCAAGTCAATTCCCTACTTAGCGCTGTAAATGACTCCCAAGCCTTCTGGAAAGAAATACGGAAGCACCGTGGTAGGAAAGTTGTCACAAATGACAGCAGTGGTACAGACTGGCGGGACCATTTTCAAAAAGTATTAAATGCAGGAGTGAATGGTGCTCAGCCGCAGCAAGATAGTGAAGTGACTGATGATGTTTTTGACGAAATTCTAGATGCAGATATCACAGAAAAGGGTCAAAGAGCTATAAGACATCTAAAGAACGGAAAGGCTGCCGGGCCTGATGGCATTATTGGTGAGATTTTGAAAGCTGCAGAAGAATCCATAGTTCCATTTCTTGTCAAGTATTTTAATAAGCTTTTTAAAGAAGGTTCGTTCCCAATTGAGTGGACAAAGGCCATTATAGTACCTCTGCATAAGAAAGGCGACCCCAATGATATGGACAATTATAGAGGAATTTCATTGCTTAGTGTGTTAGGCAAAGTCTTCACTTTTATATTAAACAAGCGTTTGACAGAGTGGACTGACTCAAATGATGTCTTATCCGATGCTCAGGCTGGTTTCAGAAAGACTTATTCTACAACAGACCACATCTTTACACTGTACGCTTGTATTGAAAAGTATATGTTACGGAATGGTAAATTCTATGTTGCCTATGTAGACTTTAGCAAAGCGTTCGATACAGTCCAACATCCTATACTGTGGAATATTCTGTTAAGAGCTGGAGTGAAAGGAAGAATGATTAGGATTTTGAAAAGCATGTACAGTACTATTAAGGCTTGTGTCAGATGTGGCAGTAGCTGCACAGAGTACTTTGACTGCCTGCAGGGTCTCAAACAAGGGTGCTTATTAAGTCCAACTTATTCTCTTTATAAATGAGCTGGCCCATGACATGACTTCAAGCGGAAGGCACGGTGTTCAGTTTTCCCCAAACGACACTGAAATTTTTATTATGTTGTTTGCTGATGACATAATCCTTATGTCAGCCACCATTGCAGGTCTTCAAAATCAGCTGAATGTGTTGCATGACTGTACGCAAAGACTTCACCTGAATGTAAATCTGAGTAAGACTAAAGTGATGATCTTTTGAAAGGGAGGCCATCTGTTTGTCAAAGAGCAATGGGTGTTTGGTAATCAGCGTCTAGAAGTTGTGAACTCATACAAATATTTGGGGTTTATTTTTTCAACAAAACTCAGTTTTGATGTTGCTACAAACGGAGAACATCTTACTCGCGCAAGACGCGGTACATTTGAGATTATAAAAACATTAAGAAAGCTGGGTTGTTCTTCGCCAAGTCTATTTTTCAAACTTTTTGACGCACAGATCGTGCCCTCCCTGCTCTATGGCTCTGAACTGTGGGGAATTAAGGCCCGTGAGTCAATAGAAAAGGTCCACATACAAGCCTGTAAGTTGTTTTTGAATGTACCGCCCACACACACCCAACGATATGGTGTACGGAGAATTGGGAAGATTCCCACTGTATATTCATGCTGCAGCTCGTTGTCTGCAATATTGGTTCCGACTACGACGACAGCCTTTATGTCGTTATTCCAGAAAAGCATACGATATGTTATATGGACTAAAAGAAAGAAATAGCAAAGCAAAAACTTGGGTTTACCATGTTAAACGCCTGTTATGTGTCAACGGATTTGGGTATGTATGGATGTATGGAGAAGTTGGTGACGAAAGACGGTTTTTGCATATATTTAAAGAACGTCTTAAAGATTGCTTCTATCAGCGTTGGTGGACTCATATATCTAATAGTGAACGCTTTGATCTTTATCATTGTTTTAAGAGTACACTTCAGTGTGAAAGATATCTAGGGTGTATGCAAAGCAGAATATATAAAACTGCCCTTGCGCGATTTAGGTTTGGTGTGTCAAGGATAAATTGTCACAGACTGCGCTTTTTCTGCTGCTTTTGACCTACGTAATTGCCCTTTTTGAACTACATCGACCGAAGATGAGTGCCATATGTTGTTTCAATGCCCACCATACACAGACTTGAGAACAAAAATTTCTTTTGAAACAACAGCACGGACTGGCTCACAGAAGGAGCACTATGTACAAATCCTTTGTTCAGCCAATGTGAACACACTCTTAAACTTATCAAAATTCATATTTTTTGTGATCAAGCGCAGAGAAAGCTTGATCACTGCATGAGATGACAGCGTGAGTGTGTGTGTGTGTGTGTGTGTGTGTGTGTGTGTGTGTGTGTGTGTGTGTGTGTGTGTGTGCGTGGATGTCAGTGTGTATGTGTGTGTGTCAGTGTGTGTGTGTGTGTGAAAGATATGGCGATTATGCATGGATTTTTGTGTGTGGTTGAGAGTGAATATCTGTTTGTACTACTTTGTAACGGGCCAATGGCCTATACAAATAAACATTTTGATTTGACTGATCTCTCCCCCCTGTCTCCTTTTCTCTCCCTTCCCACTCTCCCTTCTCTCCCTCCCTTCTCTCCCCCGCCTCTTCCCTTCCCCCCCCCCACCCCTTTTTTCTCTTTCTCTCCTTTCCCCTCTCTCCTCCCCCTCCCTCTCTGTTCTCCTTCTCCCCTCTCCTTCTCTCCTTCTTTTTCTCCCCTCTCTCTCTTTCTTTTCCCCCCTCCCTCTCTCTGTTTCTTCTTCCCCCTCTCTTTCCCTCTCCCCTCTCCCCTTTTCTGTCTCTCTCCTCTCTCTCCCTCCCACCTCTTCTCTCTCCCCTCCTCTCTCCTCTCCCTCCCTCCCTCCCCCGCTCTTTTCCCCTTCCCCTCTCTCTTCTTCCCTCTCCCTCCCCATCCCCGTTGGGGTGAGTATACAGAAGAAAGGCAGCAATTAAACCACAGGCTTTTTTTTTTTTTTAGCGAAGCAGCTCGTGCAATGCTCCCATCCCTCCTTGACACGGGCAGTGGAATCAGAGGACTGCATGGGGCTCATGTGTCAGGGGTTGGGGATTAACAACACACACACACACACACAACACACAACCACCCCACTCAAAAAACAACAACAACAACAACAACACACACACACACACACACACACACACACACACACACACACACACACACACAACAACAACAACAAAAAACACAACTGAAACAAACACAAACAACAACAAAACGAAGACTCAAACAACATCTCCGAACACACGTTATTAGGACAAACACCCCTGATTATTGCGAGTGATCCTGATCGTGTGTGTACCATGTAATTAGATCCGGTCTAAAGTGGATCAGACGAGAAGCCAGCGAGTGTGAGACTCCCTTACCGTTGAGCGGTTTGCTTCCTCGGACACCGTGCCAGCACAGGTCAGGACCAGGTCACCACCCTCCTTCATCTGTCCGTAGGCTCCCCCTGGTGTCATGGGAGTTATGGGAGTTAACTGCAAACACGCCAATCATGCCCCGATTGGTTGCTCGTTCCATTTCAAAAGCTACGATTCCAAAACTACTCTCTTCAAAAGACACACGTAATGGGGCGGGGACAGCTCAGTTGGTAGAGAGCTCGACTGAAAAGCCAGGCGCAATACTGACGCGGGTTCGAGTCCCCCGTGCGGCAAAGGATTTTTCTCCCAGAGTCAGCTTCCAGTGCAAACTCTCTTACGTGTCCCTACAGCCCCCGTGTTCAGACAGTCTCATGCATCAAGATCTGTAAGCACGTTAAACAGCCAAAACACCATGTGTATACCATACACACGAAAATACTACACACACTGATAGGAATGAGCAGAGCTGCTCTTGCAAGAGTTGGTAGCTTGTAGGTTGCAGGTTTCAAACTGGCCATTTTCTCATATGCTTCTGTATTCAGGTGGGAATAGGGTCGATCCAGTTTGAAACCCACATCTACACGATCAGTCTCTCGATGGTGACAACACGGTCTGTGATTTCCTGTAGCAAGTGATCGGTCTGTGTGTTCATGGAAATATATATAGAGATCCATGGTGTGTCTGATCATCACACTCTTTGCAGCAGTTTACAACATCCTTATTCCAACCACTGCCATAACTGGTTACGCCATACGTCTGCGAAGACTGTCGGCAAATTGACAGTTTCTCCTTGGAGTTCAAACGGCAGTAAGTTTGTAAACAGGCAGCTCAAATTATGTCCGGCAGCGTTTTTCTTGTAACCATTCACAATGCTTACGACAGCACAAAACCCAAATCGTTCAAGATCCAAACACAAAAAGGTTAAAAACAAAACAAAAACGCTTATTTATTAAGACACGGACATATAATATGCTAATTTTCGGAGAAATCCCCTTTGTCAAGCCACAAAACGACACTTAAACAACAGATAAACGGTTAAAAACGATGAAAAATGAGAGATAAACTTTTGTTTTTGTTTTTTGGTTGAGCATTTAAAAAAGAAGAAAATAAATTTCTCTCTCATTTTTCATCGTTTTTAACGGTTTATCTGTTGTTTAAGTGTCGTTTTGTGGCTTGACAAAGGGGATTTTACAGAAAATGTGCATATTGTGTGTCCGTGTGATAATAAATAAACGTTCTTTTGAACCTTTTTGTGTTTGGATCTTGTTTTAGAACGCTAGCAGTCATTCTGTTTCAGATTTTTTTTCCTTCTCCAAATCGTTCAAACTGAAACAACTCATTTTTTATCCGGGGCGGACGAGCCCTATGTTTACGAGTGTGCTTCGACACTATGCTGTTTTCACCGTCTTAGTACTCAATCTTTTCGCAAATTTTACGGAAGTCGCTGACAGCGAGAGAAAGCGTCAATTTCCGTGGACAGATTCACGTAGATAAGTCGTGGCCCTTTAGTGGGGTAACCAGTTAAGGCAGAGTTTGGAGGAAGGGTGCGGGGAAGCGAGGCTTGGAGTCCATTCCTCACACTCTTACGACAACGCAGCGAAACATCTCTAACTGACTGTTTGATTGAGTGATTGACTGACCGATTGACTAGATGACTGACAGGTCACCATTATTGGTGAAGTGAGTCAATCAATTAATCGAAATGATATTTTATGGGGAAAATCCATATTATTATAGTAAGTTCTAAGCGCCTCACAGTCTTACCACAAAGCAGCGAAACATCCCTAACTGACTGATTGATTGAGTGATTGACTGACCGACTGATCGATTGACTATTTGATTGACTGATTCGTTCACTCGCTCTTTCACTGACCATTAGACAAACATCTTCTCGTCTTTATATCTCGCCCAGAACAACGTTTTTCACACTGTTTGGGAGTGACAGGGAAGTAGCACTGTCGTCGTATCGTCCGGGTCCCTCTGCCGCAAGTGACCGAACAAGCCGACCAGGATGACCACTTGCCCCAGGTGCCGTCCACTGTCCACAAACAGGTTATTATTATTGGTCAAGTGAGTCAATCAATTAACTGAAATGGTACAAATCCATATTACTTAATAGTATGTTCTAAGCGCATCGCATAATACTACTGTAAAACTAATACAAAACACGCTCATACATCTCCTAAAATACTATACAATTATATAAATCAAAACCAAATACTAACAGAACAATCACACATAGTCCACGCCGCACACACTATATATTTTCAGTTGGTCAGCTTTTTAAGGGTATGGCCGCAGACTGCCATAAAGAGTTGGTAGCTTGTAGGTTGCAGGTTTCAAACTGGCCATTTTCTCATATGATTGGTATTCAGGTGGGAATAGGGTCGATCCAATTTGAAACCCACATCTACACGATCAGTCTCTCGATGGTGACAACACGGTCTGTGGTTTCCCGTAGCAACTGATCGGTCTGTGTGTCCATGGACCTATATATTGGTCCATGGTGTGTCTGATCATCGCGCACACTCTTTGCAACGTCCTTATTCTAACACTGCTGTAACTGTTTAAGCCATACGTCTGCGAAGACTGTCGGCAAATTAACAGTTTTTCATTGGAGCTCAAATGGTAGCAAGTTTGTAAAAATACAGGCAATTCAAATTATGTCCGGCAGCGTTTTTCTTGTAACCACTCACAATGCTTACGCCAGGACAAAACCCAAATCGTTCAAACAGGCGAAAGTCATTTTTTACTGAATCTTTTCGAAAATTTTACGGAGGTCGCTGACAGTGAGAGAAAGCGTCGATTTCCGTGGACAGATGCACGGAGATAATGCGTGGCCCTTCAGTGGGGTAACCAGTTAAGGCAGAGTTTGGAGGAAGGGTGCCGGAAAGCGAAGCTTGTAGTCCGGTCATCTCAGTCTTACAACAAAGCGGCAAGACATACCTAGCTGATTGATTGAGTGATTGACTGATTGATCGATTTACTAGTTGATTGACTGATTCGCTCACTCGCTCGTTCACTGACCATTAGACAAACATCTTTTCGTCTTTATATCTCCCCCAATACAGCCTTTTTCACACGTGCCATTGACAGGGAAGTAGCACTGTCGTATCGTCCGGGTCCCTCTGCCGCAAGTGACTGAACAAGCCGACCAGGATGACCACTGGCCCCAGGTGCCTTCCGCAAAACACAACATGCAAATTTCCCGGGTAATCCCCTCTTTCAAGCTACAAAACAACACCTAGACAACACTTAAACGGTGATACTTATCTGCTTTTGGTTGAACTGTTTTTTTTATGTTGGTTTGTGTTTGGGGGGGGGGGGCGGAATGACGTCATGTCCAGGGGAAAAGCGAGAAAAATAAGAAAGTAATAACTAAATAATAAAAATTATGTTTAGCTCTTATAGAGCGCAAATCTTTCCGCAAAACAAAAGCTCTACACGTCTGTACACACTATTCATGCACATAATTATGTACACGTAGCCCAGATATAAACCACTTTGGTGGATATTCAAAAACGTGCTATGAAAATCTAGTCACTCGTAGAATCACATGCGAGCGCAGTGAGTCTGCTCGAGAGTGGAGAATAGCGCTATACAAAAAAGATCAACATCAACACATAATCTGTTGGCACAGGAATGGCCTGCCTAGGTTTGCAAAAAGGCCTGTGTGAAGAGGAAAGTCTTGAGATATGCTTTGAACTCAAGACACAGTGGGGAGATTTCGCAGAGTGGCAGGCAGCAAATTCAAGACAGAAGGAGTGACGAAACTGAACCAGTGACCACCAAAAGACTGATAATCATAAATAACACTGAGCATACCTATAAGCGCTTCTTCTCTGAGTAAGCCCTAAGAGCCATATTCTCACCGGCTCTCTGCCCATCTGAATACGACCACCAAAAAACAAAACAAAACAAAACTGATAATAAAAAAGAACATGAGCATACCTCTTCTCTGACAGTGAACCGTAAGATCCATATTCTCACTGGCTCTCTTCCCATCTGAATACAGAATCGGATGAGAATAGAGCAAGTTTGAAACCTATATTACACACGATCAGTCGCTCGACGTTTATATCACGGTCTGTGGTTTCCCATAGCAACTGGCCATACACCATGTGCTCATGTTGACGACCGTAATCGAAAGTGGAGCATAGCCATAACGTCACCTAAACACGCGTCAGTCAGAAGTGTCATTATGTGTGTGGTCTATTAGTATTACTAACCTGAATCTGAAGGGCTTGAGTTTGATCCGATGAAAACAGAGAAACACGCCTTTCAGCGTTTCCGATTCGGTCCTGATTTTGGAGAACCGGTGGCGCAGAGCAAGAGTACTCGCTGTCGAAAGCCACGATGGAGCGGGGTCACAACATGGATGGCTGACCGTTACGTGCTAGTCTTTGCGCCCGCCCTGAGATATCTCCGGAGTCAAAATGTTGCGCAGACTTCACAAAAGTCCTTCCGATGAGACTATAAACCGAGATCCCCCGTGTCTATACGCATGTAAAAAGATCACATATACACGTTCAAGATCCCGTAGTCCATGTCAGTAAGTAAGTGAGTAAGTAACTTGGTGTTTCACGCCAGAGGTCGGTGAATTACGGAACTGACACCAGAATAAGCCAGCATGCACTAAAAGTGCCAGAGTCGTCATAATGTTGAAGTTGGACACCACAATATGGAAGAAGAAGAAGAAGATGCCTGAATTGTTTGACGCTGCTGTGAGTGTGATGTCCAGTTCGCCGATCCCAACATGAACAGGTAAGTAGACGTACTGCAAGCCAGTCTGACATGGCCGACATTTAGTGTCCAAGAAAATCCAAACGTTAAGGGTTTGCCACGGCCGACTGAACAATGCATGGTTATTACCCAAAAAATCATATCACACACACACACACACAGCGACACTGGCCCACAGTGTGCACACGGACAGACCTCTAGCAACATACAACACACACACTCAGCGAACTGACCAGTTCCGTTACAGTGCCGTGTTTCCTTCCCAGAGCCCTCACAGGGCCGAGCTGTGCACTGCCGAGTCCTCACCGCCTCTCCCCCCGGGCCACAGGTCAGCGAACACGATGACCATGGCGTCCACGCGCCCCACTCACCGCTGGCAGAAACTGACCACAAAACGGGTCACACGTATGTACGGCAGGACAAAACAGAGCGGCTGAAGGCACCACGTGAACATAGGCTAATGAGGTTAGCATCGCGGGTTCTTGTTTGACGTCTTCAAATTTCTAAGTCCTCTCTCTCTCTCTCTCTCTCTCTCTCTCTCTCTCTCTCTCTCTCTCACACACACACACACACACACACACACACACGCACAGAGGCACACTTACACAGAGGCACACATACAAACATACACACATTCGCTCTCTCTTATGCACGCACACACACACACACACACACTGACACACACAGCTCGAGTTAGAATTGTGAAGACGTGGACCAGCCAAAAGTGGAGTCATTTATTTAGACCTACCTTCATCTGTTGCGCCTTGAATAGGCCTGCCTTCATCTGCTGTGTCTTGAATAGCCCTGCCTTCATCTGCTGTGCCTTGAATAGCCCTGCCTTCATCTATTGTGCCTTGAATAGCCCTGCCTTCATCTGCTATGCCTTGAATAGCCCTGCCTTCACCTGCTGTGCCTTGAATAGCCCTGCCTTCATCTGTTGTGCCTTGAATAGCCCTGCCTTCATCTGTTGTGCCTTGAATAGCCCTGCCTTCATCTGCTATGCCTTGAATAGCCCCGCCTTCATCTGTTGTGCCTTGAATAGCCCTGCCTTCATCTGCTGTGTTTTGAATATGCCTACGTTCATCTGCTGTGCCTTGAATAACGTGGAAAACAGTCCAGTACAACACTGCAATGGAGAGCCGGCCCCACTTTACCATCTAGCTGTTTCATCTGCATCAGCGCCCACCCTTGGTTCAAAACAAGACAAGTGACCAAGCGTTGCAAACAACGCCTAATCACTAATCTGAGCAAGAAGCGAGACAGGCTACTTCACAGGACAACTCGAAAAAACCCCGTTTCATGTTGATACACGAAGACGTCATAAATGTGACGCAATTGTAGCAAGCAGAAGAGCGTGTGCCTACTACGGTGTTAGTAGGTAATATTTATTATTGTTGTATTGTCACATGACCAAGTTCATTAATTGTCAGCCTTTGCGGAAATAATAAGCTTGCATTACACACCTTGGACAAAAATGCCCAGCTATTATTCGGCGTTGTTGTGGACCACCATATTATTTCTGGGTAAGCACACTGATAAACATTCGCACGATGCCTTTCGCATTTCTTCTTCTTCTTCTGCAGAGTGACACAATCATCATTTTTTTTTGTTTTGTCACGAATGTGTGCATGAGTGTTTTTTAAATTTATTTTTATAGGTGCTGGTGTTTCTTCAGCAGGCCCTTGACACAAAGGTGTCAAGAGTGTTGGCTGCCGTTGCCTCTGGTTCCCACCCGTTCTATATTCCTTAATGCTGTGGGGAGGAAGGAAAGCTGTCTGTGCTGTGTGCGGCACTGCGGTTGTTGGAGTTGCTGGTCGTGGCCTCCACGCTTCAAGACGATCTGGGAGCGGCTGTAGTTTGCTGGCAATGCCTCAGTGTGGACCTGGTTGTTCTTTACCTTCCACAGCTGGATGAGTCTTTGCCTTCCTTCGCTTCTCTTGGAGGCTGGGCCAGTTCAACCGGTTCATTAGTCATTGACACCAGAAGTGTAGAAGCGTCAGCTTTAGGACGAATTAACTGCGCAGCCCTTCTCTGTGTGGATTCAATCTTACCAATGTATTTTTGGGTGTGCGGGTCCCATACAGAGCTAGTATACTCAAGTATGGGTCTTACGAAGACCAGGTACTTTGTCGTCTTCTACTTCCAGTAATATCCACGATCAGTGTTGATCATTACTGATTTTTTCGTGTGCATTTGCTTTTCCGTGTTTACCTTTCTCCTCGTCACGTTTCTTCATTTTATTCTTCTCATCACATTTTTTTTCTCTCTTCTTTTTACCTTTACAAGCCACGCAAAAACAGTTTTTACTAATCTAAATGCTGACGGAGTTATAAACAATTGGAACATCTTGTTGAACTCTTAAAAACCTTCTAGACAAACATTGGGAACACACACACACACACACACACACACACACACACACACTCCGCCACAAGTGACAACAGCAACAACGTCCGCGCATCTGTCTCTATCACCATCAGCACCATCATGCAATGACCTCAACAACAACGTCCGCGCAACACTCTGTCTCCTCCACCCTCTCCACCAATGACAACAACAACGTCCTCGCATCTCTCCTTCTCTCCACCACCACCACCGCCAGCGACAACAACAACAGGCTCACTCGCGGCTTCAGTAGTTAGTTGTACTCTCATCTTCTGTCGCTGCTTTCCTGCCCGTTGTAATAATGCACTGTATGCTGGCCGCTCCTACTGAAAGACGTGGACATTTCCAAACCTGGTTTTTGGTAGAATCAACACGCAAGGGAGTTAATCAGCGCTCGAAATGCATAACACGAGTACAACAACAAAGACCTGAGTCTCCTACGGTAACTCTCACCTGGCATGCGTGTAAATACAAGGTACATAAACTCACCAGAGGTACATTGAGGATGTACCTCCGGTGGAATTTCTGTACCTTGTATTTACACGATGCACCTCTGGTGGAGTTTATGTACCTTATATTAACACGCATGCCAGGTGAGAGTTACCCAATGTACCTCTGGTGGAGTTGATGTACCTTGTATTTACACACATGCCGGGTGAGAGTTACCGTAGGCGACTAGGGTCTTTGTTGTACTTGTGTTACGTATTTCGAGTGCCTCGTGTGTTGATTCTTCATGAGCGCTATGGGCCTCGTGTTTCCGATTTGTGCTACTTGGTAGGCTAGCTAGAACGCTACATCCACGGCCCCAGCTCTGCTTTTTTCTGACATGACTCTTCATCACGTTAATTGTGGGCGATTTTCGTCTTGATGACACTAATCTACAGGGTCTGGAAATGCCAACGTATTTTAGTTAGTTGGTAGGTACGTCCGGCATACAATACATTGTTATCGTGCATAAACACAAGGACACCACAACCTTGTTCGCCACTATTCTTTAAATCAACGTAGAACCATCTCGTCCTCTGTTCTCATGACCCCCCCCCCCTCCCCCCTCCACACCCCCCCACAGAGACCCCCCCACCACAACACACACACACATACACACACAAACACATCGCGCTCTACAGCAAAAGGGGAGTATGACGGATTGAAAGATGTTCTGATGAGGAGCTGAAGCTAATCAGTAGTAGAAAGCTAATCAGTATGCTGATGAATACGTACGCATTTTCTCTCTATGACAGCGTGGTGTCCGGATTGCGTACCTGGTGACGATGCCCGGAGCAAGAGGCAGTCGGGCAACCAGCAGTCTTGTGGTAAGTCTTCGTCTTCATCTTCATTCGTCAGCTGGACACAATCAGTCGTTGAGAAACGCTCGCACTGCCGCTCTCCAGTGCAACAAAAAGTCAGTTTTTACCACATTTGCGTCCCACCAGTATGCGTTTGAACCATTGGCGTTTGATCTAGATCTACTTTCCGATTAACGACGTGCACGCTTCCTCAATGCTGATGTCGGCAAAACAATCGATCGTGTAATAATAATAATGTACATTTATTATGCGCTCATCAACGGCCTGAGCGCTCACATGATACATATTAACCTAACGATTCTCCTTTTGTACAGACCGTAATCAAACTGAACTCACTTTTATTGCAAATTTTGGCTTCATTCACTAGATATGAACCTATTTGATTGATTTTAATCATATTAATGACTCAAAATGGCGTTTTGACTGCTAACGATCACTGACTGGCGCACTGTGTGTGGTTTAATAATAATAATGAAAGTATTTATAAAGCGCAAAATCATGTCCGTAGAGACTATTTAACACACACACACACACACAAAGAGGCACTCGCACACACGAGCATTCTGACTACACAAAGCTTAATTTACACAGCTTAAAAACGGGCAAAAGACAGTCTTGAGCTGGTTTCAGTTCACGGTTTCTGGAGTGCGTGGAGCTCGTGGAGTTCGTGCCCCAAGACGTGCATACAGAACAGGATGAGACGCTGCACCTACGCTGAGACGTCCCGCTGTACCTTCAGCTGTCTGGGAGTGAGGCGGCAGACACGGCGCTGTCGGGGAGGGGACTGCTGCCGTGAGCTCGCTCTCTTTCTTCTTCTTCTTCTTCTTGTGTTGCTTTCTTTTTTCTTCTCCTCCTCCTCCTTCTTTTTCTTGTGTGTGTGTGTGTGTGTGTGTGTGTGTGTGTGTGTGTTTTAGGTTATTGGGGACTGCTGCCGCCGTGAGCTCGCTCTCTTTCTTCTTCTTGTGTTTCTTTCTCCCCCCCCCCCCCCCTCCCTTTTTGTTTGTTTGTTTTGTTTTGTTTGTTTTGTTTTTGTTTTGTTTCTTTCAGATTGGGGACTACTGCCCCCGTGAGCTCGCTCCTCTTCTTCTTGTGTTGCTTTCTTTCTTCTTGTGTGTGTGTGTGT
The DNA here is from genome assembly GCA_018857735.1 of Alviniconcha marisindica. Lineage (NCBI taxonomy): Eukaryota > Metazoa > Mollusca > Gastropoda > Provannidae > Alviniconcha > Alviniconcha marisindica. The sequence goes on along the minus strand of JABMCL010001503.1, from coordinate 413,877 downwards.
GTGTGTGTGTGTGTGTGTGTGTGTGTGTGTAGTGTCATTGTCAGTGTGTGTGTGTGTGTGTGTGTGTTGAGATTAGGGACTGCTGCGGCCGTGAGCTCGCACTCCTCCTCCTTCTTCTTGTGTTGCTTTCGTTCTTCTTCTTCTCCTTCTTGTGTGTGTGTGTGTGTCTGTGTCTGCCCACCCTTCTCCCCGTCCCTAATAAGCCTTGTGGTTTCAGTGGACGTCAAGAACCATGTTTGCTTTACTTGCTTACTTGCTTTTTTTGGTATTTTTTAGATTAGGGACTGCTACCGCCATGAGCTCGCTCATCTTGTTCTTCTTGTGTTGCTGTCGCTCTCTCTCTCTCTCTCTCTCTCTCTCTCTCTCTCTCTCTCTCTCTCTCTTTTAGTGGGGTAGGGCAGGTGGGGGGCACACGACGGCGTAAACCGTTATGGCAGTGGTCGGAGGAAGGCTGTGGTAAACCGGTACCTGGGAGTTTGGCGTGGAGTGTGGCCAAAGACTTAACTAGCTTGTCCAGCAGGCCGGTTGACTTGTGCCCACAGCTACTAGCAGCAGCCCCTCCACCTGGGGGCACTGGTGGGCGTGGAGCAGTTGCAGAGACGTCACGTGCGGCCCGCCGGAAACCCGAGAGAGGAACCGCAGGTGCCAGGTCAACGAGTGCGGCGTGCCCTGCAAAGGGGGCACCGCGAAAGAGACGAAGCCATGTCCTGAACTCCCGCTCTGTGAGGGTGTGTGTGTGTGTGGGGGTGGTAGGGGGCAGCGGTGGGCGGAGGGGGGGGGGGGGTGTATGTGTGAGCGCGTGCGTCCGTGTGTGTGTGTGTGTGTGTGTGTGTGTGTGTGTGCGTGCGTGCGTGCGTGCGTGTGTGTGTGTGTGTGTGTGTGAGCGCGCGCGCGCGCGTTCGTGCTTGTTTATGTGTGTGTGCGCTTGCGTTTGTACGTTTGTGTGAGCACGTGCGTGCGCGTGTGTGTGTGCGTTTGTGTGCGCGTGCATTTGTATGTGTGAGAACGTGCGTGCCGCGTGCGTTTGTGTGTGTGTGTGTGTGAGTGTGAGCGCACCCTGTCCCACAGCATCAAGGCAGCAGTAGGTCAGACGGTGGCTGGAGGATGGGGAGTTGGGGGGGGGGGGGGGGGGGGGGGGGACATTGCATGTTAACACACTCGCCTTGCAGAGAGACAGGGCATTGCTAGTTAACACACTCGTCTTGCAGAGAGACAGGTTCCAGTTCGTTCAGGGGTCGGACCACATTGAAACAGCGTGATGTTTTTATTTTCTCTTCCCTTTTTGTTCCAGCTACCACAACCACAGGCATCCGGAAAGTAAATGGTGAGTGCCCTCCACCCCTCAAAACAACAACAACCCCCCCAAAAACAACAACAACAAAAACAATAACAACAACAACACACAACAACAACAACAAAACGAAATAAATCGGTTGCTTTAGTTCGTTCATAACTTATTTCACCGTGTGTCCATAAATGAGGAATAAAATAGCAAATGTTTCTTTCTGTGCATGTGTCTGTTAGTGATTAATTCACCTCAGCAAGTCAACGTTTTTGTGTGTTTTTTCGTTTTTTGTGTTTTTTTCTCTCCTTCTTATAGCAGTTGTCTTGACTTTTATTTTCTTGCTGTTTTGTGCACGTTTTCCATTGAATGCAAGCTGTATCTACTTTTAAAAAAAAAATTTTTAAACGAGACAGAGGCTTTAGGGGAAGAGAGAGAGAGAGAGAGAGAGAGAGAGAGAGAGAGTAGTTGTAGGTAAAGGAAGTTTAATGTTACGAGTCTTCACGAAAGTTTACGATAGTACTTGGTGTGTGGCAGCTCATTTGATCTTCGCCGGTGCATGGGGCAATCATGATGGTTGCCAGATAACAGCCCTGCAACTCGTATTTAGGACACTGTAGGCACCAGTCGACCAGATTGTTGATTGATTTACAAGGACAGTTATCTGTCTGCCCGTTAAAAGCTCTTTAGGCTGCATAGAGAGGGTTTATATATTTTGTTGATGAAACAGTCGTTCACTTGATCAGTGATTTATACGTTCTGGATTCCCCTTTCACTGCAGGTACCAACGTAACCAAAAGGACTGAGACACAAAACAGTAAGTATCCTCCCCCGCCTACCCCACTCATACGGGACCCATTACTGTGTGCCGTTTCCCGGCTGTTTACCTACGCACCAGAAAGTCCGTTTAACGACGTCGTGTGACGAAGACAGACTGGGACAGTGATGGCACTGCTCATCGGTTATAGCTGCACGTATATGCAGGCTAGAGTGTATCGCAAGGTGTCCAGCTTATTAATATACATGTACCGCAGTTTGAGCGTAGTACTGCACCGAACGTGGCACAGGCGCTGTCTATTTCTTCCCTTCTTCCGTGTGTAGTTTAGGTCAAATCAAAACTTGTCTAACAACTAGTCTTTGCTAAGCTACTGTTGAATAATAATGAAAAACAGAACTGTACAAAGCATCATTTATATACATAAGTATTAACATAATATGCATAAAGCATGAATGAATGAGTGAAAATGTATGCATGAAGCATAAACATACTCCCGCACAAAACGTGTGTTCAAGCACCAGACGCACACATGCATACATTGCACACATCACATACAAGTATTTTAAAGCATATTATCCAGCAGTTAAGGAAGGTTATATGCTTAAGAATACACGTATAATTTAGTGAGAGAGAGAGAGAGAGTACGCTGATCGCTCATTTCATTCGTTCACTCTGTCCCAGCGAAGTCCGACAAGCTGTTGGTGGCTTTATGGTGGCTTTTGGGCATTTCGGCCGCCATGCTGTTTACTGGCGTGGTCGTCGTTGTGTGGAGACGGTGTTATCGTAAAAGTATGTATGTTAGTGTAGTGTTAGGGGTGGGGTTGTACTCGGGGTAGTGGGGTCGTCATTGTTTGAACACTGTTGTCATAACAGAAACGTGTATACTAGAACACTGTTAGAGGGTGGGGTTGTACTCGGGGTAGGGTGGTCGTTTTTGTGTGAACAATGTTGTCATAACAGAAACGTGTATACTAGAACACTGTTAGAGGGTGGGGTTGTGCTCGGGGTAGGGCGGTCGTTTTTGTGTGAACACAGTGTTGTCATGACAGAAATATGTATACTAGAACACTGTTAGAGGGTGGGGTTGTGCTCGTCTTTGAACACAGTGATGTCAGGACAAGTATGTATGCTCAGGGAGTGGGGTTGTGCTCGGGGTAGGTGGGTGGGGCGGGGGTGGGGGTGGAACAACGGGGGAGGCGGGGGGGGGGGGGGGGGGGGGGGGGGAGAGCTCCCATCCTCGAGCTCTTCGCATTCCGCATGTTAAGACGGCCAAAACATTTGGACATCGCTCGTTTCCCGAAGCTGCTGCTTCTATCTGGAATTCCCTGTCCCTTGGAATTCACGGCACAGTCAGCCAACCACTGGTTTTAAACCGCTCTGAAGACCCATCTGTTTAAATCGTGCTACTGCTACTGTCATAAAAAAGCGCCAAAAGAAAAGGTTAGTCTGTGAGGTATTAGTCCTTGCAGTCAGCCAGTTACAAAGGGCGGTAACTATCCGTGCCCGTCCTCGCATTTGGACTGCGCTGTCTTGGTATAGAATATCTTTGGTTCAACTGAAGACTCAAAATTTGCTTTGCCGAGCCTTACCTGATTTCAGTGTCACAGCGATGTCGTTTGTGGTGTGACCGTAACGTACATTGTCGATGGGCGTTAACAACGTCGAATGATCAGTTGTTGTTGTTGTTTTTTGGGGGGGGCGAGGGGGGTGGGGGGGGGGGGGGGGGGGGGCGAATTTAAAACTTTATTGTCATGGACGTTGAACTTCCCACATGCATAACGCGCTTTTGTACCTGGCGTGTGATGAGGGGAGATCATAGACTGGTTTGCAATGATGCTAAGACCATAATTAGCGTTGATCTTCTCTTGGCACAGAGATTTCGTCCCCCGCCCACAAACACCCACCCACACCACAGCCCCCCACCCCCCTTTTTTTTTTTAAACCAAGGGTGTGGCAAACCACTGCCGTTCTTTGCAGAGCGTCCCCCCTCCCACAAACACCACCCACACCACAGCCCCCCACTCCCTTTTTTAAACAAGCAAACCACTGCTTCTTGCAACGCCCCCCTCCCACAAACACCCCCCACACCACAGCCCCCCCACCCCCACACCACAGCCCCCCCACAAAACCCCAACCACCCCCCCAAACAGCCCCCCTCCCTTTTTTTTTAAACCAAGGGTTTGGCATACCAACTACCGTTGTTTGCAGAGCGGTCCTCCGAGCCCGAGATCATCGACATCAACCTGAACCTGCAGTCGCTGATGCAGAACAGGGACTACGCTGCCTCCACCTCCGTTCCCGCCTCCACCGTCGGCTCGTTGGTGGGAGCTCGGGAGGAGGACAAGTCGGAGACCGGCTCCGTGCTGTCGTCGTCGTTGGAGGATTCCTCCGTGGACACGCTGCCGCCGTCGGAGCCGCCAGCCTCCACGGGCAAGGCGGAGGACCCGGAGCTGTCGGAAGACATCTCCGAGGCGGGGGGTATCTACTACCACGCCCCGGGCTTCTACTACTCCTAGTTCTCCGGCTCTCAGTGGCAGGAGCTGGCCGTCCCAGTCCCGGTTCCGGTTCCGGTTCGGACGGTACTACTACTGCTACTGCTACGGGAGGGAGCGGCAGCTGCAGGCACGGCCGTGGCCCAGTATGTGTCTGTTGTAGGTCCATGGTTACGACCGTCGCAGCCTCACACGCAGGAGCCGTGACACTACTGCACAGGCGGACCGTCCCTTCTTTTCTCATGAGCTTACTGGCTAGCTAGAGAAACGGATACACATGCAACACACGCTTGAATGCACACCTACGTATGCACACATACATGAAAACACACACACCCAAGCATACACACATACACACACACACACACACACACACACACCACACACACACACACACACACACGCACGCACGCACACACACACATACACACACACACAAGCACGCAGGCACGCACGTACACACACACACACACACACACACCACACACACACACACACCACACACACGCACGCACACACAGCTGGCATGAGTGATCAAGACACTGGGCCCGGGACCGACAGTTTGATTGTTCGAATCCTCTCATGTCCACGCCAGTAAAGCTCCCCCCACTCCACCCTAGCCTCAGGATCGTCGGCAGTGTCTGGTCCTTCGGTATGAGAGGGGAACCCGAGGTCCCGTGCATTACAAGCTGGCGCACGTCAAAGATTCCACGGCAGTAAAACAACGTTCTGTTGAAATCTCACCAACATCATGGGTTAATTAAGGCTGAGATAGAACAGCTCTGTCGCTGCTGGCTTTCATCGAGGAAATCGATCTCAGTTCCCCATGGCAAGGTTACAGCTAAGACGGTAAAATATATATCGTTCTCTATGAGAAGATTTCAACTGTGACTGTGAATTATGTACAGTTCTCTACGACAATATTTCAGCCGGGACTGTGAATTACATACAGTTCTCTACGACAATATTTCAGCTGTGACTGTGACTTATATACAGTTCTCTACGACAATATTTCAGCTATGACTGAATTATACACAGTTCTCTATGACAATATTTCAGCTGTGACTGTGAATTGTATATAGTTCTCTATGACAATATTTAAACTGGGACAGTGAATTATGTACAGTTCTCTATGACAATATTTCAACTGTGACGGTGAATTATGTATACCGTTCTCTATGACAAGATTCCGACAGTGACTGTGAATTATATACAGTTCTCAATGTCAAGATTTCAACTGTGACTGAATTATATACAGTTCTCTATGACAATATTTCAGCTGTGACTGTGAATTATAAAAGTTCTCTATGACAATATTTCAACTGGGACTGTGAATTATTACATTCTCTATGACAAGATTCTCACTGGGACTGTAAATTTAAATTTGTTTATCAGTTCTCTATGACAAGATTCCGACTGTGACGTGAATTATATACAGTTCTCAATGTCAAGATTTCAACTGTGACTGAATTATATACAGTTCTCTATGACAATATTTCAACTGTGACTGTGAATTATATACAGTTCTCTATGACAGTATTTCAACTGTGACTGTGAAATAATTACCATTCTCTATGACAAGATTCCAGCTGGGACTGTAAATTAATTTGTTTTATTCATTTTATGACAAATTCCAGACTGGACGGGACCTATATACTGTTTCTAGACAAGATTCCAAATGAGGAATTATATACGTTCCTGCAAGATTTCAACTGGGACTGAATTTACCACAGTACATGCACACACAACACTGGATTCACGGTTCTCACACAGTACAGCTACTGGGCACAACACAGTTCATTTCTCTATGACAAGATTTCAGCGGATGTAAGTTCATTCTATGGCACAAGATTCCCTGGTACAGTGTTGCTCTGGTTGGTTTAGATCGTTCTCAAGTATGGCTTGGGACACCGGTTCGTGTCTCCGTTGGTGGAAATCCTGGTCGCGTGTCTCCCAGTACATGGCTCTGGGCACAACCTGGTTCAGTGTTACTCCTGTGTGGTGGATATTGAGGTCGGTGTCTCCCAGTGCATGGCTCTGGGCACAACCTGGTTCAGTGTTACTCCTGTGTGGTGGATATTGAGGTCGGTGTCTCCCAGTGCATGGCTCTGGGCACAACCTGGTTCAGTGTTACTCCTGTGTGGTGGATATTGAGGTCGGTGTCTCCCAGTGACATGGCTCTGGGCACAACCTGGTTCAGTGTTCTCCTGTGTGGTGGATTTGAGGTCGGTGTCTCCCAGTACATGGCTCTGGGCACAACCTGGTTCAGTGTTACTCCTGTGTGGTGGATATTGAGGTCGGTGTCTCCCAGTGCATGGCTCTGGGCACAACCTGGTTCAGTGTTACTCCTGTGTGGTGGATATTGAGGTCGGTGTCTCCCAGTGCATGGCTCTGGGCACAACCTGGTTCAGTGTTACTCCTGTGTGGTGGATGTTGAGGTCGGTGTCTCCCAGTACAACCTGGGCACAACCTGGTTCAGTGTTACTCCTGTGTGGTGGATGTTGAGGTCGGTGTCTCCCAGTACAACCTGGGCACAACCTGGTTCAGTGTTACTCAGAGTTCTGTGTGGTGGATGTCGAGGACGGTGTCTCCCAGTACAACCTGGGCACAACCTGGTTCAGTGTTACTCCTGTGTGGTGGATGTTGAGGTCGGTGTCTCCCAGTACAACCTGGGCACAACCTGGTTCAGTGTTACTCCTGTGTGGTGGATGTCGAGGACGGTGTCTCCCAGTACAACCTGGGCACAACCTGGTTCAGCGTTACTCAGAGTTCTGTGTGGTGGATGTCGAGGACGGTGTCTCCCAGTACAACCTGGGCACAACCTGGTTCAGTGTTACTCCTGTGTGGTGGATGTTGAGGTCGGTGTCTCCCAGTACAACCTGGGCACAACCTGGTTCAGTGTTACTCAGAGTTCTGTGTGGTGGATGTCGAGGACGGTGTCTCCCAGTACAACCTGGGCACAACCTGGTTCAGTGTTATTCAGAGTTCTGTGTGGTGGATGTCGAGGACGGTGTCTCCCAGTACATGGCTCTCTCCGCTGCTTTCAGCCAGAGTGAGTATCGGGCATCACTGTCTGTCAAAAGAAACAGATAAAATTCTTTAGCAGACGCAATAATGGAAAGAACTGACGACACTAAAACGAGTTAGTTGCAGTTACGTGATATTTAGATATTTATTACCCGTTCAACGGAGGGCACAGCTAATCAAACCACGAGTCAAGTCTTCTTCACTGTGCACTACACTTGTTTCCTCCGAAGACGGCGTGTAGCTTGCTGCCCATGTGGCAGGGTAATATAAAAAAGTAAACAAAAAACAAATCAAAAACAGTCACACATGCAGTCCTCTAACCCTGTGGAATGCATTTGTGAATGTACTTTTGCACATACCCACTAACCTCTAGAGTATGCAGCTGGGAACGCTACGTCAATAGCAATACGCTTGTCACATAAAATTGTTCTTGTGTTTTTGTTATTGTTTGTTGTGTGTGTGTGTGTGTGTGTGTGTGTGTGTGTGTGTGTGGTGTGCGTGCGTGCGTGCGTGCGTGCTGTGCGTGCGTGCGTGCGTGTACACGTGTGTGTGTTGCTGTTTTTGTTTGTTTTGGGGGGTTGGAGGGGAGGAAGAGAAGAACTGAAATTTGGCCAGTATCAACACAAAAGGGAGTTAATTAGCGCTCGAAATACGTAACACAAGCACAACAACATAGACCCGAGTCGCCTACGGTAACTCTCACCTGGCATTCGTGTAAATACAAGGTACATAAACTCCACGAAAGAAGGTACATCCTCAAAATACTGAGGCGGACGAACGGACAGTTCCGCTAGCGGGAGACTACCCACCAGCCTGCGAGACCCGCGGCGTGAAAGTGTGGAGAGCGATGCCCTGCGCACAGTCGTTGTGACGCAAGTCCAGTCCCAGCACCAGTCCAGCGGCAATGGCCGTGCCCAGGGCCGTCGCCTCCTGCATGGCCGGCCGCACTGAAACACGGCGCGCCTGGTCCAGTCGTAGCAACAATCATGGACATTTCTATGGCCATGGCACAGGATCCCTAGCCAAGTCTACCGCACAATGTGCCGTACAAAAAGATGTCAGAAAAATGTATAAACACAGCCGTCCCTAATAAGCCTTATGGTCTCTGTGGACGTTAAGCGCCATGTTTACTTTTGTATAAACACATCCAATAGACAAAACAACCAAACAAAAACAAAAATAAAACAAACAAAAAACAACAACAACAACCCACCAAACAAAAACAAACAGCAGCAGCAACAACAATAACAACAACATTTTAATGGAGGGAAGAAAAGAACTGGAGCAGTTAGCGACCTGACAGACGACGCCCAGTCAACCGTGAAGTGGGCAATCAGGGCGAAGAGGTGCGTGTCATCCAATGAAACGACACAGAATCTAAGTCGTTCTTCACGACACGGAGTCTAATTCACTCCTGACTACACTCGTCACTTTAGGTTTAGGGCTGGGAAAAGTGAGGCAGAATGTACTAGGGAGGCAGAATCTAGAAAGTCTGCCATTAAAAAGCCAACAACAAAAAGAACAAAAAACAAAAACAACAACAACAACACCCCCCCCCCCTCCCACACACACACACATAATTATACAAACAAACCCATCAACCAGATACTTCAAGCGAAAGACTTGATACAATGAGAGAAAGAAAAAAAGAAGAAAAAGAAAAAAGAAAAGGGAACGTCTGCAAGCATTCTCTGGGGGTGGATTTCAGGTTTCTCACCCTCTGGCAGCAGCCTCTAGGACAGAAAGGAACGAGTGAGCGTCCAAAAATGGTAAAACCATCGCTGATTGGCCATTAATTCAAAAGCACGTGCCCCCCCCCCCCCCCCCACTTCTCTTGCCGATCCATTGAGGCATTTCATAAAGCATTACTTTTTTTTTATGGTAAACGTTTTGCTGTTTTTATTTTAGTAATTGTTTTGGCGAATGCATTTGTCTTTTTGGTGTGATCAACTTTTGGAGTGTAAACAATTTATCGTTTTGTTTTTAATGTCTTTTGGTAAAATAAACAATTCTTTTGGTGCAGTCATTTGTTGTTGTATAGGTTTGTTTTTTAAAGTTTTGTTTTGGCAACCAAAACAAACAGAAAAGACTAACAAGTATCCCCCAGAACAGAGAAAGACACGACGGTGAAGTAACGGGGTGAGGAGATGCAGGGCGTACCGACGCTGACGTTGAGCAGGTCGGCCTGCAGCTGCATCAGCAGGTTGTTCTTCGTCATCCCCCCGTCCACCCGGAGCTGGCTCAGGGCCACGCCGCTGTCCTGCCGCATTCCCTCCACCACCTGCAGCAACACACCACCACCACCACCACCACCACCATCATCATCATCACCACATCCTACACCACCTGCATCAACACACCATCACCACCACCACCATCATCACCATCATTACCACCACCACTACCTCCTTCACCATCTGCAGCTACCCATCACCACCACCACCACCATCATCATCATCACAACCGCCACCACCTCCATCACCACCTGCAGCAACCTACCACCATCATCATCGTCACAAACCACGTGTGTATTAATCACCACCACGTGTGTGTGTGTGTGTGTGTGTGTGTGCGTGCGTGCGTGCGTGCGTGCGTGCGTGCGTGCGTGCGGCGGCGTGCGCGTAGAAATGACCCCAGAATGAACAAGGGTCAGTGTCAGATGTCACCGTGTAGAACAGCCGGCGCTAGGTGCCTGTCACGTGGTACCGTCAAGCACAAAAACCAAACCGCTCTACTTCTTCCTTTGCTGGCTACTTTGACAGAGACTTAATTTTACCTCTCGGATCTGGAAGCACACCGCCTCCAGAGCGGCACGTGCAATGTGGTGCTTGGTCGTGAACTGGCTCAGGCCACAGATGATCCTGTAAAAAGGGGAAAATGACAGTGAGTACTGTTCATCAGCCCGTGACAGTCTACAGCATCTCGCAGACGGGATCACGGGGCTCAGAAGTAGCCAGCCACAAAATGGTTACTTGTCTTGCTTCTCAAGTTAAACAGTTGTCAGTCTCTGGTAATGGCTAACCCTTTGTTCTTTTAGTTTCTTCACAACGTACCCGCAGTTATGGTCTCGTTTTTAAATATCAGCAAGGTACATAAAATCGGCACACGAAAGTGTAAAACAAAATAAGCGACGAAGACAGAATACCTACATAGAAGCAATTCCACTCTGGCAGTGACGTTCCAGTGAGTACCAAGCAGACCACAAAGGATTCCAGGACAAAGAAACACCGACCCTCCAACAGCAATTGTTCCAATGAGTACCAGAAACCAGAGAGGACACGGGACAAAGCCACACGGTCTTTCTGGCAGTGACATCCCAACAAGTGCCAGACCAGAGAAGGCTGGGACAAGTTAACATCTACCTTCTGCATCTACCTTTCCAGCGAGTACCAGAGACCAGAGTACCAGGACAAAGTGACACTTACTCTCTGCCAGTGACGCCCCAGTGAGTACAAGGACAAAGTCATACCTACCTTTTGGCAGTGACCTCCCGGTGAATAACAGGACGCAGTCATACCTACCTTTTGGCAGTGACGTCCCAGTGAGTACCAAGACAAAGTCACACCTACCCTTTGGCAGTCACCCAGTGAGTACCAACGAGATCAGAGAGGACCAGGACAAAGTCACACCTACCCTTTGGCAGTGACGTCCCAGTGAGTACCAAAGAGATCAGAGAGGACCAGGACAAAGTTACACCTACCCTTTGGCAGTCACCCAGTGAGTACCAACGAGATCAGAGAGGACCAAGACAAAGTCACATCTATCCTTTAGCAGTGACGTCCCAGTGAGTACCAGGGAGAACACAGAGGACCAGGACAAAGTAACACCTACCCTCTAGCCGTGACGTCCCAGCGAGTACCAAAGAGACCAGAAAAGGCAGGGACAAAACAACAGCCGTGTGTACCGTCAACCTGCCGAGCCAGAGATTCTGAGTCAACAGAAAAAGAGCAAGACCTGTCAGTCTACGTTAGTGGTGCATTTCATCGGAGTAAAAAAGCTATGTAGAACCTTTTGTCCCCTGTCCTTGGTAATCTAGTAGGCGGCGGAAATCGGCCATAATTTTCGATCACAACTATTCATCTGATGCAGTGTCAGGACGTGCTTAGCCGGTTCAAACGCAAAGCATGCTGTCCCTGATTCAATGTAATGACTATAACTCTTCGCCTAAATACCTTTCGGATCGTCTTCAAGTGTACACACCGTCCCGCACACTTCGATCTTCCTATGATACAAGATTAGTTAGAGTCAATAGGCACAACAGGAATTAACAGCATCGTTTCCGCAATTTCTCTTGTTCTGGGCCCCAAGTATAGACACTGTACAACCCTTTCTTCTTTCAAAAGCAGTCTCAAAATCCACCTTTTCTCACATGTCAGCTGTTGAAATTCTGTCTCATGCTTGCTCTTCTTTCTGTGATTGTGGCTTGCTCTTTTAGCTCATCTCTCTCACCCCCTCTCCTCCCATCCGATAATGTGCGTGCGTGTGTGCGTGTGCGTGTGTGTGTGTGTTGTGTGTGTGTGTGTGTGTGCCTGTGGTCTGTGTGTGTGCGTGCGCGTGAGTGCGTTGCGTATGTGAGTGTTTTTAATTATATATATCCTATATAGGCGTTGCCTTTTTCAATGCAAAGCGCCGAGGGCCATAAGGTGGACGCTGGTAGATGTGTACCATTATTAGTATTGTTCCAGTTAAAGTTATCGTGCCGACTTGAGAAGAGATAGGTAATCGATTTAAACGCCCACTCAACCATGAGCATGGGGGAATTTGATGAAAGGGAGGCAATGACATTAACAACGTACCAACTTCAGAGGGGGAGGGGAGTGTGGGAGGGGGGGGGGGAATCTGAAACAAGAATGACTGCTAGCGTTCTATAACCAGATCCAAACACATAAAAGATTTAACAAAAACAACTAAACAAAAAACGCTATTTATTTTAATTTGACAAAACACAAAATCAACTTGAGAGGAGTTGATGAAAAGGAAGGAAGTGATCTTGATAACACACTGACGTGAGAGAGGGAGTTTGATGAAAGGGAAGTATTGATGCTAACAACGTACCGACGTGAGACGGGGAGTGTGATGAAAGGGAGGCACGGTTGCTGAGAACGTACCGACGTGAGTTTGATGAAAGGGAGGTACTGATACTGACAACGTGCAGACGTGAGAGAGGGAGTTTGATGAAGCGGAGGCACTAATACTGAGAATGTACAGACGGGAGTTTGATGAAAGGGAGGTACTGATACTGACAACGTGCAGACGTGAGAGAGGGAGTTTGATGAAAGGGAGGCACTAATATTGAGAATGTACAGACGGGAGTTTGATGAAAGGGAGGTACTGATACTGACAACGTGCAGACGTGAGAGAGGGAGTTTGATGAAAGGGAGGCACTAATATTGAGAATGTACAGACGGGAGTTTGATGAAAGTGAGGTACTGATACTGACAACGTGCAGACGTGAGAGAGGGAGTTTGATGAAGCGGAGGCACTAATACTGAGAATGTACAGACGGGAGTTTGATGAAAGGGAGGTATTGATACTGACAACGTGCAGACGTGAGAGAGGGAGCTTGATGAAAGGGAGGCACTAATATGAGAATGTACAGACGGGAGTTTGATGAAAGGGAGGTACTGATACTGACAACGTGCAGACGTGCGAGAGGGAGTTTGATGAAACGGAGGCACTAATACTGAGAATGTACAGACGGGAGTTTGATGAAAGGGAGGTACTGATACTGACAACGTACAGACGTGAGAGAGGGAGCTTGATGAAAGGGAGGCACTAATACTGAGAATGTACAGACGGGAGTTTGATGAAAGGGAGGTACTGATACTGACAACGTGCAGACGTGAGAGAGGGAGTTTGATGAAAGGGAGGCACTAATACTGAGAATGTACAGACGGGAGTTTGATGAAAGGGAGGTACTGATACTGACAACGTGCAGACGTGAGAGAGGGAGTTTGATGAAAGGGAGGCACTAATACTGAGAATGTACCGACGGGAGTTTGATGAAAGGGAGGTACTGATACTGACAACGTGCAGACGTGAGAGAGGGAGCTTGATGAAAGGGAGGCACTAATACTGAGAATGTACAGACGGGAGTTTGATGAAAGGGAGGTACTGATACTGACAACGTGCAGACGTGAGAGAGGGAGTTTGATGAAACGGAGGCACTAATACTGAGAATATACAGACGGGAGTTTGATGAAAGGGAGGTGCTGATGCTGACAAGTACCGACGTGAGAGAGGGAGTCGAGGATGCCCAGGTTGTCCCTCAGCCACCGGACACTGACACCTGCCTCGCTAGCTGCACCCTGACGAAAGAATCTGCATGATTATGCGCTCTACAACAGACTTAGCCAGAACCAGGCAACCATCAAAGGGAATAGATTTCGCTCGACTGACGTCACGCGAAGAGACACAGACGAGGTCAACCTCGTATCTCGTTATTATGCCATTCATTCAGTAGAAATCAGAATTAAGCATCACTGGTATTATTTTCTCGTGGGTTAAATCATTAAAAGAATGTAAACAAAGTCGAATCCACCTTTTTGGTAAAATGTATAAACTTATACCACCTCCTCTCTCTCTCTCTTGGGCGCGCGCGCGCGCGCTCTCGCTCGGTGTGGTTGTATGTGTGTGCGTGCGATATATATATATATATTGTGTGTGTGTGTGTGTGTGTGTGTGTGTGTGTGGTGTGTGTGTGTGTGTGAGTTTGCGTGCCTTACCATCAAAGCATAGACAGGTGGCTTGTCTGGCCCAAACTGATATCCCACTACCGTCGCCATTCCTGTTTTGGACTCCACAGGCTGTAAAACGCAGTAAACCAGACACAACGATACTACAACTGTCAACTCTTCGTGGAGTCTGATGACATCAAAACCATGTCTCAGCTTGTTTGCTGAACTACAGCTGACACAGGATTCTGAACTTTTTCAAATGAAAAATACGCAGTCATCAGATAGAAACCGTCTCAAAACAGGCTTTGTCTGAGACTTACGATCAAAATTAAAACTTTAAATCAAGGATACTGTTTTAAATTAATGCCCCGTTACATTTGCATTTTTGATTCTTTCGTTTTTTTCAAAACGGAGTTTCGTTAGAAACCGTGGTCAAACTCCATGTGCAGTCTCCCATGCCTTTGAATGTTGAAGGGGATTCCTAGTTTTTAAGTATGTTGGGTCACGTTTTGGCTTAAAACAAAATCATTTTATTTATTTAAAGAGGAGTGACAAATACAGCCCCTACCACACAGATTGCCCTTTTAGCTGCAAATGCATTTGTTTCGAGTGAGCATGCCGTAAGAAGATTGTTGTAACAAATTTCAGCAGGCCTGTACGAGAAAAAAACTTAGCATGTTGAACCGCACATCTCAGCGCTTGATTACCACATATATACTGTCCCGGAACCACGTATCTGTCTGCCTGACATATTTGAAAACTCCTCCAACTTGGACATCCGCTGCAAATTAGAATCCTTGTCCGTCACGACAAAAGCCGACTGTGGATTCAACCAGTAATCACATCAATATCAATATCAAGATTAGTAAAAAATTTATTTTATTTTAAGAACAATATTTTGAGACAAAGAAAAGGACGAGGGAGGAGCATAAACAGATATACTGATCGCCAGATAGATAGCAAGATAGATAGGTTTCTAAAGCCCAGTCAACCATGACTATCAAACATATCAGGCTGTGTGTGTGTGTGTGTGTGTGTGTGTGTGTGTGTGTGTGTGTGTGTGTGTGTGTGTGTGTGTGTGTGTGTGTGTGTGTGTGTGTGTGTGTGTGTGGGGAGTAGAAGAGAGAGAAGGAAGGAGAAGAGAAGGAGAGAAGAAGGGAGACAGAAACACGACAGCGCAGAAGAAACAGACAGCGACGACGACAGACAGAGACAGACACACAGACAGACGAGATGTGTGTGTGTGTGTGTGTGTGTGTGGTGTGTGGTGTGTGTGTGTGTGTGTGTGTGTGTGTGTGTGTGTGTGTGTGTGTGTGTGTGTGTGTGTGGGAGGAAGGACGACGAGGCGGAAGAATAACAAACAACAAGAACAACAACAAAAGCCAACAAACAAATCGTGAACTATCAAACAAAACTAGACATTAGATATTACACTGATTACCTTGTGACCAGTGTTGTACATCAGAAAACAGCCAGTGCCATATCTACAATGAAATGACGTAAAGCATCCCAACACAGCCAGTGCCATATCTACAATGAAATGACGTAAAGCATCCCAACACAGCCAGTGCCATATCTACAATGAAATGACGTAAAGCATCCCAACACAGCCAGTGCCATATCTACAATGAAATGACGTAAAGCATCCCAACACAGCCAGTGCCATATCTACAATGAAATGACGTAAAGCATCACAACACAGCCAGTGCCATATCTACAATGAAATGACGTAAAGCATCACAACACAGCCAGTGCCATATCTACAATGAAATGACGTAAAACATCACAACACTGCCAGTGAAATGAAATAAAACACCGGGAAACAACCAATGCCATATCTACAATGCACTGACAGAAACATCGGTAACAGCCAAACACATTGTCACGGTCATCTTAATAGGACAGCGGACTCACGTGCATTTCGCTTCTCCCACTTCGAAACATCTTTGTCCAACTAGGGCCGCGTTCTGATCCATAAACATCTGTGAAAGCATAAAACAGACACATAGAATAATAATGAATGCAAGAAAGGTGAACACCTTCGGCAATTTTTTTGGGGCCAACGCTGTTTCTCATACTGTGCTCCAAAACAATGGAATTCGCTCCCTTGGTGGTTTACCTTTAACGCCTAGTCAACTGAGAAAAAAGTCCGAAACTCAGTCCATCAACACGCATGTAAAACGGCGAAAGTTGTGTGTGAGGGTGGAAAGCGAGAATAAAAGCGAACTAGAAAAACGACAACAGCCGATTAGGCTCTTACCCCCGAGAGAGGAATGCCTTTCAAGGCTCCGGTGACAAAATGGCCGTACACCTCTGACGAGCTGCGGATCTCGGGCAGAAGACTCTGTGGTACTTCAAAGAAACTGCACACACAATGACAACGTGCGCCTAAAGGCTTCCGGGCTGTTAATCACCGAACAGCAGTAGCCAATCAGCGCGTCACATAATTATAACACTGCATGAAAAACCGAAAAATGTAGCCGCCAGCCATGTTTACCTCATAAGCTAACGCATAGCAAGATTTTTAAAAAAGACAAAAGACCCCTCTTCAAAAAGAAAGAAAGAAAGGAAGAAAGAAAAAGGTCTAGTCTTAGCACATGTGTTGGTCAAATGAATTGTATTTTTCGTTTATTCTAAGACGGCATCTATACATCTACGCGCTCGGAAAACCCCACATGCGCTCCACCCGTTGCATGTATTAGTCGCGTGTTCCAGTATTAGTTGTGTTATTTGCAGTCTCTGGTGCTGTGTGAGGTTCAAGATTGCATCGTCTTCGTCGTGTGTCAGTGGCAGCGCCGGGAACTTCTGAGAGACGGGGTGAGCGCATATGAGCTTTCACTGAGTACATAGATATTATATTGAACAGAACTGATCTGAACGTCTTCATCTGTGCAGTTTATGTGTGTATCTATTGAACCGTGAAGGTCACATCAGCCCAAAGTGACAAAATGCACCAAACCACACGTGTCTGATTCGCCGTGCGTTACTTAAATTTATATACACCTGTTAAGATGAAACAGAATGCATCGAACCACAACCAAACGTCCAATTCTTTGTTATAGAATTCTCGTCATTTTATGTTTGAAGATGACTAGTTAAAATATAAAGTCGATTAAACAGGGTTGCCAGAAAATTTAAAAGAAAGGCAGAAATCCTGGCGGCATGCGGAGCACACAAAGCTACATTCTGATCTACTCCAGACTGAAAAGAGGGGATGTTTGATAGGCTTGGGTTTAATTAAATTAATTAAATGTCAGCGTCCGCGGTACCCCAGCAGGGAGGGTGTTGGGTGGTTGTGAAAATAACCGACGTGCCACAGCCTACCTGCACAGCTTTTCGTCCCACTGCATTGTATGAATATTCATGAGCATGGTCATACTGGCGTTGCTGACGTCAGTCAGGTGCAGGCCTCCGCACGCTCCTCCCGTGAAATTCTGTAACAGTGATAATTAAATAAGGCAGCACCGCTCTCACCATGTCCTCTGGCAGAACACTCTCCTTCTAACTTAATCGAATGAAGACGACACGCGAGAATGGCACAGGTTACAATGTATAACATTAAGTAAATTCGTTTGAAGCTGAAAGACAAAAGTATAAATTCTCTCTCTCTCTCTCTCTCTCTCTCTCTCTCTCTCTCTCTCTCTCTCTCTTCCTCTCTCTCTCACACACACATGTACGTGTCTATATTTACTCTCTCTCTCTGTCTCTGTCTCTGTCTCTGTCTCTGTCTCTCTCTCTCTCTCTCTCTCTCTCTCTCACACACACACACACACACACACTCATGCACGTGTGCGCGCGCACACACACACGCAGGTGCATACACGTAGCCTGTGTGTGTGTGTGTGTGTGTGTGTGTGTGTGTGTGTGTGTGTGTGTGTGTGTGTGTGTGTGTGTGTGTGTGTGTGTGTGTGTGTGTCTCTCTTGTAGCGTGTGTGTGTGTGTGTGTGTGTGTGTGTGTGTGTGTGTGTGTGTGTGTGTGTGTGTGTGTGAATACAGAGGGAAAGGAGTGGTACGTATGGATACCTTTGCCATGTTCTCACAGTACCAAAGACACGGCCTATGCCAACAGTAGCCACCTGCTGACAGCACCAACGAGACATGAAAAACCTACAGTAGCGACCATTGACAGTAACCGAGACATGGCGTACCCACGGTAGCCGTCTGTTGACAGTACAAAAAAGACAGCATGTACCCACAACAGCCGTGACGTGTTGACAGTCCTAAAGAGACTTGACGTACCCACATTTTGACAACACCAAAGAGATGTGACGCTCCCACAGTAGCCACCATTAAGAGCACCAAACGGACACGACGTACACCAACAGTAGCCACCATTAGGAGCACCAAATGGACACGACGTACACCAACAGTAGCCACCATTAGGAACACCAAATGGACACGACGTACACCAACAGCAGTCACCATTAGGAGCACCAAATGGACACGACACACACCAACAGTTGCCACCATTAGGAGCACCAAATGGACACGACGTACACCAACAGCAGTCACCATTAGGAGCACCAAATGGACACGACACACACCAACAGTTGCCACGTGTTGACAGCACTAAATAGACAAAACGTTGCCACAGTAGCCACACGTTGATCGTACCAAAGAGACCTGACATTCCCACACACAACGTACCCACAGTAACCACGTGTTCACATCACCTAAAACAACAACAACAACAACAAAACTACGTACCCACGGTAAGCACGTGTTCACATCGCCTAAAACAACAACAAAAACTCCGTACACACAGTAGTGACGTGTTGACGGTATCAAAGAGACACGACGTATCCACACGCTGACAGCCCCAAAGACATGAAGCTCTCAAGCAACCAGGTGTTGACAGTACTAAACAAACACAATGTACTCACAATAGCCAGGTGTTTACAGTACGAAAGAGACACAACGTACCCACAGGAACCGGGTGTTGACAGTACCAAAGATACACAGCGTATACCCACAGAAGCCAAGTGTTGACAGCACCAAAGAGACATGGCATACCACAGTAGCCAGGTGTTGACGGTGACAGAGACAATGACGTACCCACAATAGCCAGGTGTTGACGGTGAGAGAGACAATGACGTACCCACAATAGCCAGGTGTTGACGGTGACAGAGACAATGACGTACCCACAGTAGCCAGGTGTTGACGGTGACAGAGACAACGACGTACCCACAATAGCCAGGTGTTGACGGTGACAGAGACAACGACGTACCCACAATAGCCAGGTGTTGACGGTGACAGAGACAACGACGTATCCACAATAGCCAGGTGTTGACGGTGACAGAGACAACGACGTACCCACAATAGCCAGGTGTTGACGGTGACAGAGACAACGACGTACCCACAATAGCCAGGTGTTGACGGTGACAGAGACAACGACGTACCCACAATAGCCAGGTGTTGACGGTGACAGAGACAACGACGTACCCACAATAGCCAGGTGTTGACGGTGCCAAAGAGACAGCGGCCCTCCGTGACAGCGGCGCGGACTGTGTCACTGTGGTGTAGCAACCAGCGCAGCTTGAGGGCGCTGAAGCAGGCGTCGATCGACAGGCCGCAGTCAGGCTGAATGAATGAATGGATGGATGGATGAATGAATGAATGAATGAATGAATGTGATTAAAGAAAAACTAGCCAGGTGTGTGTGTGTGTGTGTGTGTGGTGTGTGTGTGTGTGTGTGTGTGTGTGTGTGTGTGTGTGTGTGTGTGTGAAGCTTAAAGACTGTCATACAAAATAATGCACGTTCACAGTGCCAGCTCTCCAAGCTAGAAACTAAAACAACAAGAAGAACGAAAGAAGAAAAGGAAAATAGCGGAAACCCCAAAACAGACAGAGACAGTAAGTAATTATACAAAGGCGGGGAAGAATTATATGCAATTTTACGGAGCACACACACACACACACACACACACACACACACACCACACACACACACACACACACACACAGTAACCCACGCATGGACAGAGAGAGAGAGAGAGAGAGAGAGAGAGAGAGAGAGAGAGAGAGAGAGAGAGAGAGAGAGAGAGAGAGAGAGAGAGAGACAGACAGACAGACAGACAGACAGACAGACAGACAGACAGACAGACAGACAGACAGACGGATAGACAGAGACAGAGAGACAGAGAGCACAGACACTGGCCGTTCGCATGCTTCCTTCTGCCGCACTGGGACCTTACACTGCGTTATTTAGGAGAGAAAAACGGGTTGCCCGTGACGCAACACATCAAGCAAACTGACAGCGGTAGTAGTAGTGGTGGTGTTGGTGGTGGTGGTAGCAGCAGCAGCAGCAGCAGCAGCAATAGCAGTAGCAGTAGCAGCAGCAGCAGAGGCAGCAGCAGCAATAGTAGTAGTAGTAGTAGTAGTAGTAGTAGTAGTAGTAGCAGCAGCAGCAGCAGCAGCAGTAGCAGCATTAGTGGCAATAGCAGTAGCAGTAATAATAACAGTTAAAAACGAAAAGAAAAAAGTAATACCCGTAGATAATCTTTGTTTTTGTCTGGCGTTTTCTGTATGAGTATTTCAGCGGTCAGTTTTTGCTGTCCGAGTGTCGAGCCAAGCTGGAAGAAAAAGATGAAGAAGAAGAAGAAGAAGAATCGTCAAGTTCGTCAATGGGCACACGCGCTAGCATACGAGCACGAGCACACACACGCACGAGCACACACACACACACACACACACACACACACACACACACACACACACACACACACACACACACACACACACACACACACACACACACACCACCACGCACCACGCACGCACGCACGCACGCACGCACGCACGCACGCACGCACGCACGCACGCACCACCACACACACACACACACACACACACACACACACACTCACACTCACACGAACGCACGCACGCAAGAATGCACACATTGACGCCCCCTCCTACCTCCAACCCCACACACGCCCGCTCGCACACATACACGCGGCACTCACGCACTCAAGCACCCACACACATACCCCGGCCCCTCCCCCCACAACTGACAAACACACGCGCGCACGCACTCATACACAAATACGCTCACGCACATGCTCTCTCTCTCTCTCTCTCTCTCTCTCTCTCTCTCACACTCACCCACACACACACACACA
>JABMCL010001503.1:330000-387500 GCA_018857735.1 Alviniconcha marisindica | reverse complement strand
GGGGGAAGACGTGAGGGGTGGGAAGGATGGGGGGGGGGGGTGGGGGGTGTCGGTCGTGCGTGCAACTGTGTAGGCTTTGCGCGACGGTGTGCTCGTGTGTGTGTGTGTGTGTGTGTGTGTGTGTGTGTGTGTGTGTGTGTGTGTGTGTGTGTGTGTGTGTGTGTGTGTGTGTGTGTGTGTGTGTGTGTGTGGTGTGTGCGTGTGTGTGTGCATGTGTGTGTGTGTGTGTGTGCGTGCGTGCGTGCGTGCATGCGTGCGTGCGTGCGTGTGTGCGTGCGTGTGTGTGTGTGTGGCTGCGTGCCGTGTGTGTGTGCCTGTGAATGTGAAATGCCCAGATGGACCGGCCTTTGCAAGCGCTCCGGGCTCTCACGAGACAGGGCGCCATAAACATACCCATAATATTTTTATTAAGTTATTATGAACACGGAGTCGCGGCATCAAGCACTGACTGAATGTGCAACGCGGTGACGTCGCCGTTTTTGTTGTTGACACGTCATCGCTGACGTAGGGCTTGCCGTATGACGTCACAAGTGAGGCAGACTATGATCGAGTGTTCCCACCACTGCAGGAGTTTATTCCGTATGCGTTCGGAGCACAGACTGATCCAAACGTGGCTGGGTTTACCTCGATGGCTCTGGTCCTGAATAATGCTCATGGTCGACGTTGCCGTCCGGTTGTGTGGGCAGGACGAAACTGTCGGCTGGTCCCCGCAGGCTTACAGGACACTGACACGAACTTGCTGGACGGGTCCTCCAGGATCGGTACGGCAGTACTATTGGACGGTTCAGGCGGGGTTGTTAACTCCCTTGACTTTTGCCCGGCATCGCTTAAGTCCCTTGGCTGCTTTTACTTTCGGTGCTTACTTTCTTCACAATGGAAGGCGGTGACGGTGAATTTGCGAATTTTACACTGCCAACTTTAAAGACATTTTTGGAGGCTCGTAGTTAGAATGTGTCTGGCTACAAGCAATAACTTGTAGCTCGTGCTAAAGGATGCCCCAAAACGCATTTTTTCAACGAACTCGCGATCTTCTTGTCAACCAAAAAAACAACGCAAAGACACTTTTTTTCCCCACCCTCCACCCCCTTACCCAGGTAATTTTTGCAACTGCAACAGTGGTGGCATTTGTACTGCTTCGCAATTCTAGGTTCAGCTTCCATTGTTATACATTTGGGTCAACCATGTCAGCGGTGTTATTGAAGGTGTCACTGTGTTTTGTCAGCTGCTCTAAAATGAGGGTACGACATTTGGGTCAGGTATCTCAGCTGCGTTATCATCGAAGGGGCCATCACTTTGGTTTTGTCAGCTGCTGTAAACTGAGTAGGTGCTGTGAGGGGGCTGCTGAGACTTTGGGTCAAGCCACGTCATCAGTGTTATCCGCAGTTGAAGAGGGATGGTGTTTTGTCACAGCTGTGGTATTGAAGGGGATAGTGTTTTGTCAGCTGCTCTACTAACTGAAGAGACTGACTTTCAGTGGATCTGGTATGTCAGCTGTGGTATTGAAGGGGATAATGTTTTGTCAGCTGCCTGGTTTGGTTCGGTAAACCAGCTTAACGCCGAGTTGTCTCCGACTGAAGCCCCCGAAGCTGTGACCAATGCCGAAGCATGGTTCAATATAGCTTTACGTCCACGGAAACCGGCAGAAGGCTCGTTAGGACGGACAGCTCAGGACGGCCACCTCGACTCTCACACAGCTCCTGAACTATGTGGGGAACGGCCGAGGTCCGGCTTTTGCTTTTAAGTTACTGGGAGATGGCCAAGGCAATGCCGGCTCTGCATGCCGCCGAGGGACACTAAAACTGTGGCTGGGTCCGGTATGTTAGCGGTGTTATGGAAAGGTCTGGGGCCGGCTAGTGGATTGTCACTGACGAGTCCTATCAGTGCAGTCCATGGTTTTGTCACTGAGTCAGTCAAGTCAGTTGCCATCTAACTGACGGTGTGAATGAGGCCGGGACTCGGCGACTTGGCAAGTCAATTTCAAGTTATGAACTATACAGTCTTTATTCAAGTCAGTATTTAATAATGTCACAATCCAATCGGCTGGTTTGCCACGACTACATTGTGAATAGTGTGGTCATTATGACGGTCGAGTCACACCCTGACGGATGGCCTTCCGACGCGCGTCAAGTTCACGCTCCTCAGTTCGGCAGCCGGACGGCCGCAGCGGCTGTGCCACCACTGAAGCCGGTAGGCCTAACCTAGTAAAACACGGGTCAGTCGAAGTCTTCATTCATACGGCAGAGCTCATGAGCTGTGTGAAAGTCGAGGTGGCCGTCCTGGGCTTCCGTCCCTAATAAGCCTATGGTTTCTGTGGACTGTAAAGTAACTCAACCAACAAGTCCTCATTCCTTGTAAACCCGGCCATCATGTCTGGCCAATGAAGAGGACAAACTGCTTGTTTTGACCGAGAATGTTCCCTTACACTGAAAAAAGCGGACGAACGTTATTTTGAGAATGCTCCCTTAAAACAAACAAATTGTCCCCGGGCTTAAAACAAAGTGGTCGAAAGTTATTTTGAGACGGCTCCCTTACAACAAAGTAATCGTTTTATTTACGCAGAACACTCGGTGACTGAACAACCACAACTGACCCGGCTGTTCACAGCTGGTGGTACAGGTCCGTGAAAAGAAATATTCACGAAAAGAAACACAACCTAGATCCACCAGGAATGTGGGTGTGTAACTTACACCCTATATATTATGAAGTCGGCAGAGTGGTGATAGCGTCTGTATTCGCGCAGAAAAACACACACTCGGCAATCGCATCAAGGGTCAGGGGAAACCACTCTCATTAGCGCTCGTGCAGTAGCGGGGCCATGGCGTCCCCAGGAGGTGTTGAACTTGTCGGCGCGGTTGATCAGGGAACAAGCAGTACAAGGTTTCTTGTAAGTAGTTTTGTTTATGTGCACTATGTAGTTTAATAAATGATCTCAATTGTGTGTTCCGAAAATAATTTAAGGCAAAAGCAGCTAGGAAAAACTTGAAAGACGCCAGCGCCAAGTTCAACTAGTTCTGGTTTCACTTGTTAGGTCAGCGAACCATGTTTTGCATTGATTGTTTACATGTCTGCTGTTATGCAGTGTCTTTGGTTTTACAGCCTTGGGCGTATTTTCACATATATGGTAATATTAAATAGTGTGACAATTCTTGTCCTGCAAACCGTCACATATATTACTATTAAAATTAATAATGTAAAGTAGATATATAATATACATAGTACATGTCTGCTCACAAAAGTAGCGCCAGAGTGCAGAGATAACACTGTCCAGAACAGCTGCCCACTACTGTTGGTACAAGCAGGTTTCCCTGACCCTGTTTGTTCACAAACAGTGTGAGTGTATGCGAATAAGGTGAAAGGGTCGCACTCGGTCACAAAAGAAGGTGTAATACCATGAAAGCTGTAGAGTCTATCAATCACAGTATCACTATCAGGTGTTGCTCTGTTGGCTGTTCCTTTCCTGGCTGTGTACAACAAGTTTGCTTCAACGAGTTAAAGTACAGTGTTCTACTTCTAGTAGTACTCCTAGTCCTAGACCTTGGGAGTGTAATAGCCTTGTTGACTTGCTGTACAAGTTCATGCATTAACAATAACAGGTGGCAGGACTGCTGAGTTTTTGATAAATTGACATTACAAAGAATACTAATAATTATTATTTAAAAAAAACAAAAAACATTTATTAACAGCTAATACACGTTGCATTATATATATATATATATATATATATATATATATATATATATATATATATATATATATGTGTGTGTGTACCTGACTATAGAAAAAATTAAATTACGAATCTGCCTCAGACACTGTGACATCAGCTGTGATCAGGCCAGCAACTTATTATGGTTGATATAACATTAACTTGATTAAGTCTTTAGTGTTTAGCATTTTAAGTATTAACTAATTATATTTCATACCCTTGTCCAACTTTGATTTGACAGTCCTACTGTTACTGTAATGTTGACAACATTTTCATTGCATTCTTCTGTGGTCTCTCAATAAGTATGCTGGAAGTGGAAGACATCAAAGTTTTCTTATTGTTATTTTGATTTATTTATTTTTAAAGGGGGGTGGGGGTGGGGTGGGGAGACTTCATAAATAAAAAGTGCTGACAAGAAAGACTGTTCAACTGACGTAGTGATGTACGTACAAAATAATAATAATTATTGTATATATAATATAAATTATGTGTTATTACTGTTAATTTTTTGAAAGTTATTTTGAAGCAGCATGCTGATGTTAAAACAATAAAAGGTAGAGGGGAGGTTTATAGCTGGGATTTATACTTTATAGACTGAGCATAAAAGTAGTTATAAGCTACCTGATCATGACGATTTGATTAGAATTTAGATGTTGATACACTACACACTTTGGCTGAGGACCGTTTTGTCAGCTGGCACTTCTTCATCATTAAAATTTGTCATATAAAAATTAAAACTGGGCTATTATAGTATATATTGCAAATGTTTATGCAACTAACTGAAGTCTGCAGACTACAAAAAACACAAAAAGTATGCATGTGCAATGCATCATGCAAACTTGCAAAGGTTTGTGCTATCAGTATGAGTCACACTCAGCATCAGTATAAAGAATTCTGTGTCAGTGCTGTTATTCAGTTCAGTTTTAAGTCTGTCATGTACTGATACAACAAGAGACTGCACACATTGAAGTGAAGTCTGTACTAATTTAGTAATAGAATGACACAGGCGTGGTAACAAAAGTGTAATGAACCATGATGTTCAGTTTCAATTTCAGTGAACCATGATGTTCAGTTTTCAGCTTGAGTATTGTGTTGGTTTATTTTTTAGTTGTTTGCCATTAGCTGATTAAAACGTTGTTGTTGCTGGAGGTAAAGAGTGCACATTTCTTAGTAATCTTACAAATGTTTTCTTTCAGATTTTCAACAGTAAAACAGCTGAACTCATTACATATCATCAGACAGAAATTAATCAGATATATCCACAAGAAGGGTAAGTTGAAAAGGGTACTAATTGTTTGCATTGTGTGCTTGTTTTATAATGTCCCTAAGGAGCTTTTATCTCAAGTGTGCATTATTAGTAACTAACATGAAGAAGAATTTTATTTTGTTAAGATTGAGACTAGTGAGAGTCAGATGTCTCTCTCAGATAGTCTGAGACTTTTGTGTGGAATTTCTGAGAACTGTAATCCATTTGTTTGAACTTGAGTCATCAGTGTGAGGCTGTAGCATCCCTGCTTCTGTCAGACTCCGTGTTAAATTGTATCAGGTTTCAGAAGATCAGGTTTTCGGTTTTCATTTGGAATGCCCCTGAGCAGTGGTTTTAGATTGATCACACTGATGATATGATAATAAGTCTTAGTCTTTTTTTTGTCTGTCACTGTGATAGTGTCAATGTGATGGGCAAAGTGTTGCACACCATCATGACCATGTAGTACGTAACTCAGTATTAAAAGTTTCCTAATCAATATTAAAACTATTATTGTATTAACAGTCATTATTGCACAGTAAACTTTACACAGAGTTAACTATTACTTAGTTGTTTGTTAGTATTCCAAAATCAGTATTAAAAGAAGTTCATTATTTGGACCTGCAAATAAAATTAATGGTCTGTTTCTTTGATGATGACAGATGTTTTATTATTAAAGGATCTACCCACAAGTTACAACTTGGTATTAATGACATAATGTTTGATATTTAAAACAGTCTAAGAAAAATCATGAATGTGAATTTGATGTTGCCAACACATATTAGTTTTATTACTTAATTATTATAAACAGAAGAAAGCCATTTGCATTTGCTTTGACTGATTTCAGCTGGGTGGAAGAGGATCCGTGCGAGATTCTGGAATCAGTGAAGACATGCATCAACAGCGCTGTCAGCAACCTCACTGCCCTGGGCAGCAGCATCTCAGACATCAAATGTTAGTGGGTTTAGTCGTTAACACAGGGAATTATTAATGGTAGTGTGCACTTTAAATTAAAATCCTCACACATTTCATATTCAGAGAAACAGGCTTGTGGTGTTTACAACAATGGAGTATGGGGGTGAGGGGGTACGAAAGACATACCTGTCACACAAGTGTCAGAAATGTAAAATGCAGAATTGCACAGATTTATTAACATTTTGACAGAACTGATTATATTTTATATTCACTTTGAGCCTTGTCAGGTGCTTAATGCTTTGAAAATTGAATGAACGTCGACCTGCATAAACTTGAGTGCTGTCACTTGTCAGGGGAGTTGCACATTTGTCAATGTTGCAAGGGTTGAGTACTTTCCCTAGAAAAATGTGTGTATTTTCTTCCCAGGCATCGGTATTACCAACCAGCGAGAGACAACAGTAGTATGGGACAAGATTACAGGAGAGCCGCTTCATAATGCCATTGGTAAGAGTGTTTTTCTCTCTGCCACGATCACACAGAAACACTCACAGACACGCATCAAACACAGACACACGCATGCACACATGCATGCACTCGCGTGCACACAATACACAGACATATACACACACAAACAGTGTACCTGCATGCATGATGCATGCACGTACACACGCACGCATGCACACACGTGCCTGGATGCATGTGCATGCACACA
This sequence comes from Alviniconcha marisindica, assembly GCA_018857735.1. Classification (NCBI taxonomy): domain Eukaryota; kingdom Metazoa; phylum Mollusca; class Gastropoda; family Provannidae; genus Alviniconcha; species Alviniconcha marisindica. The sequence goes on along the minus strand of JABMCL010001503.1, from coordinate 380,924 downwards.
CACACACACACAGCACACACACACACACACAAGAGTGCACAAAACATAAATGTAGCCATACCTGCAACACCAAACATACAGAGTATGACTAGGAAGGATGATGTAGCAAGGATGTATAGGTACCTGTTTGTGCACTGTAAATGGTGGGGGGGGGGGGGGGGGGGTAGGCTCCAAGTCTAATATTCTGTTCTGTTCTGCATTTCTGATCACTGAACTCTCATACTTATAACTGAAAGAATGGCACAACTACCGTACATGACTATGAAACAGCATTTAGCAGCGTTGTGGGTGTTTGTGGATGTGGGTGTCTCTGTGTGCTCTGTAATAAACATTTTGGGTTTTCAACAGTCTGGCTGGACCTTCGAACAGCCTCCACAGTGAAGAGGTTGATCGACAAAGCACCACAGAAGAGCAAAGATTACTTGCGGGTATGTGGCAGCGAGTAAAGACAACACAATCCACATACAGGTTCACGGCAGGAAGATTCTGACCACTTCCCAAACGTTTCCTACAGATCATAGCCTGGTCTGTTCAGGACTGCCGAAGATGTGGTTGTTTTCTTTTTCTTCTGTTTTCTCCCTGTGTCTTTCCAGATTCAGTGTTGTGAAACAACTTTCAACATTGCTTGTATTTGTGTATTGGGGGGGGGGGGGGGGGGGGGGTAACTGATATTTTGCATTTCTGTGCTCTACCATCCACACACCTCATATTGCCTTTGTGTGCTTAGAAATGACTTGCCACGATGAATGGTCAATGAGCTACAGTATTAACTATTCTGTTTGTATGTTCATTTGATACTCCACCCTTCTCATTATGAGTCCACTGTGATGGTAACCCAGCACAGCACTGACCCTGATTTCAGTGCAGAACCATCAGCTGTAGCAGTGTACAGAGCTGATGAAACATTTGTGCTTTTGTGTGCTTAGAAAGGATGCACCACAATAGATAGTCAATGGGACCACAAGAGATAGTCAATGGGCTATAGTATTATATGTGTGTATGTGTATATTATATACATCTTACATTCTGCTATAGTATTATATGTGTGTGTGTGTGTGTGTGTATATATATATATATATATATATATATATATATATATATATATATATATATATATTATATATACATGTTACATTCTGCCCAGTAACCAAGCAGCTGTAGTGGTGTAGAGAGCCGATCAGACATTTTTGCTTTTGTGTGCTTAGAAATGATGCACAGCAATAGACAGCTGGCTGTTGTATTACATGTGCATAATATATCCATTTGATATTCTGCCCAGTAACCCATGTAGCTTTTGTATTACATGTGTATAATATATACATTTGATATTCTGCCCAGTAACCCATGTAGCTGTTGTATTACATGTGTATAATATATATATATATACATTTGATATTCTGCCCAGTAACCCATGTAGCTGTTGTATTACATGTGTATAATATATACATTTGATATTCTGCCCAGTAATCCATGTAGCTGTTGTATTACATGTGTATAATATATACATTTGATATTCTGCCCAGTAACCCATGTAGCTGTTGTATTACATGTGTATAATATATATATATATATATATATACATTTGATATTCTGCCCAGTAACCCATGCAGCTGTTGTATTACATGTGTATAATATACATGTTTGATATTCTGCCCAGTAACCCATGCAGCACTGACCCAATATTTAGTGCAGAACCACCAGCTGTAGCAGTGAGCAGAGCTGATGAAGCATTTTTGGTGCAAGTGTATTTATTTTAGTTTACACAGTCAGCTGCATCCTTTCTCAGTTATGATCTTGTCACCTGCCACAGCGATGTAGCTGTTGGTTTTCCAACATAATTGGAGTAGATTTGAGAATTGTGCGTGAACCATTTCCAAGTGATATTCATGAGGTGGTGCAGTCACCAAGGCAACTGAGATCAAAAGAGGCTTAGGAGTGTAGGTTTCAGTGCAGATGAAATTATCTCTAGACACAAAGTCAAGTAATTAAATGATCCCTCACTGGGCTGGAACTGTGTTTGTACACTCCAGCCTAGCTTTTCTTCTTTTTCTTCTTCTGTAGAATGACCTGCTTCAGCGTGTTGAAGATTATGTCACTGCTTTCTCTTTGGATCTCATGACCCACCTGACCGTGACCTAACTCTTTAAGAATGGTCTGTGGTGCTGAAACAGGTCGGCAGATGCTGCTGACACACATGAAGTGACCAATGTTTTTTGTACTGCAGCCTTACTGTGGTCTTCCTATCACCACCTACTTCAGTGCGGTGAAACTGCGCTGGTTACTGGACAACAGCGAAACTGTGCAGAAGGCTGTGAAGGAGGGGCGCTGTCTGTTTGGTACTGTTGACTCCTGGATTATGTGGGTACGTGCATTTATCCAGGTTTGTTTTAGAAAATGGTTTTGATTAACGTTTTACAGTTTGCGTCAAATAGTCTGTCTGCTAAGGGAGACAGCATTTGATTGTTGCCACATTTGATCATATGATACAATACACATTCAGTGAGTTAGCAATAATAGTAGATTAATGTTTTACAGTTTGCATTCAAAAGTCTGCCTGCTAAGGGAGATGATATTTGATTGTTGCCTCATTTGATCATATGATATGATACGCATTCAGTGAGTTAATAATAATAGTAATGAACTATTTGTAAAGCGCAAACCCCTAGCACAAAAGTAGGGAATTTGTTAGCAGTAGTCGGTTTTAAACGGATGGGTCTTTACACTATTTACAGTGATTTTAAATGCAGTGGTTGACTGAATGTGTCTAAGGCAAGAGAATGCAAGTGTACACTAGATGTGAGCTAGTTGTTTATTACTGAGGAGAGTGTCTGGTATTTTGCATGTCTTTTGCACTGTTCCTCATTGTCTGCTTTTGTTCCAGAACCTGACTGGAGGGAAGGAAGGTGGACGTCATGTAACAGATGTGACCAACGCCAGTCGCACCATGCTCATGAATATTCATTCACTTCAGTGGGATGATTTTCTCTGCAGGTAAGGTGTTCAGCTGTACAGTATTGGTTAAGGGCATTCTGAGATAGTCATTCTGACCTTTTTGTATGAGGTGTGTACAGGACTGGTTGATGATAGTCATTCTGACCTTTTTGTATGTCTGGGTGATAGTCATTCTGACTTTATGTGTGAGGTCTTTACAGGACTGGTTGATGATAGTCATTCTGACCTTTTTGTATGTTTGGGTGATAGTCATTCTGACATTTTTGTATGTTTGGGTGATAGTCATTCTGACATTTTTGCATGATGTGTGTAGAGTACTGGTTGACAATAGTTATTCTGACATTTCTGTATAACTTGCCTGGGAGATTGTCATTCTGACCTCTCTGTAGGAGTTATGTTGTTTTGGTTGATGGTAGTCATTCCGATTTTGTGTGTGTGTGTTTTTTTAGGATGATTGGGAGGGGAGGGGTAGGAGGGGAGTACATTTGTGATTGGATTTTAACATCCTGTCAACCACACAGGTTCACCTCAGGTTAAAGAGAGATATAAAATCTCAATAGATGATATACAATCAATGAAAATTAAAATCATATGCTGTGAGAACGTCAGTTTTCATCGCATCTGTGTTTCAAAACTGTGGTCTCTGAACATCTTCAAAACTGTGGTCTCTGAATATCTGTCTAAGTTACTCTGTCATCATGAGTAAGTGGAACTGAGCAGAACTGATTTTTGTAATGTGATAGGTTTTACATTATTTGGGAAAATAGTCTGGAGTATATTTGCAGCACCCTCATTCTATGCTACAGGTTTTTTGACATCCCCAAAAGTGTTCTGCCAGAGATTCGCAGCTCCTCTGAGATCTACGGCGTGATGACATCAGGGCCGCTTCAGGGAGTTTCAATTTCAGGGGTAAGCATGCCCTTCCCGCTTGATATTGATCCTAATAAATGCACTTGTAATGTGCCGAATCCCTCTGTGATGCATGTGTGAGGCTCAAAGCGCTACACAGGAAACATTACAACAGCACACAACCTAATTTGATAATGCATTACATAGTTCACTGTGTCTCTTACTCCTCCCTGCATGCACGCACATGTCACACACACGCATGCGCACATGCTTGTGCACAATCTCACTACCCCTCACTTCAGTCTCTCTTTGCCAGTCACAGCACACACATACACACACATACCCCCCCCCCACCCCCTACCCCACCCAACCCCCCATCCCAGAACAGTTCCCATTGAAGATGTCGGCAAAAGAAATAAAAAAGTTGGTGCAGCTTCTGGTGCCTGTGGGTTAGAGACTCAGAATGGGCCGAAGTAAAGAGAGAGGCTTTAAGAGAAGTTGTGAACTGTGAGAGAGAACTGAAATGCTGGATGTCACTGTCTTCTGTCTCTGTAGCTGTATCTGTTTGTCTTTTGGGGTTGTAGTGTATGTCTGTGTCTGTCTCGGTATCCTTCTGTCTGTCTGCCAGCCAGTCTGTCTGATGGGATGTTCATATTCAAGAATTGCCTCCCTGTCTCTGTTTCTGTGTCATGTCTGTCTACGTTTAGACAATGTTTATCACATGTCTGATGGACTGTAATATACTTACACATGCCGCACCACACACATCACACAATGTGCGCACACACATGTGTGCCTACACACACGTGCACGAATGCATGCACACGCACATACACACGCACACACATATATTGGTCTGCTTGTTGGACTGTGGAGTGACTGATGCATGTTTTCATTGTTCTTGTTCATCAGATTTTGGGAGACCAGCAAGCTGCCCTTGTAGGACAGACGTGCTTCAAACTGGGACAGGCCAAGAACACGTCAGTCTCTCTGCTACCGTCCCATGCTGTCCTTCCACCATTCAGATAATCCATCTGTCTCTCTCTCTCTCTCTCTCTCTCTGTTATCTGTGGTCTGTTGTTGCAGGTCCAGCACCAACTTTGCTGTTTGGGGTTTGCATACATTGCTTTGACTGAAGCAGTTCAGTTTTGTATCGTGTGCTCTGTTCCTGTGGGAAATAAAACGATTAAGAAAGATGCTCCTTTTTTTTCTTTTTTTGTGGGACACAGCCAGACAAACAGTGTGCAGATATTCAGCAATTAGATCACCATGAGCATTTGTGTGTGTGTGTGTGTGTGTGAGACTGTGTGTGTGTGTGAGACTGTGTGTGTGTGTGAGACTGTGTGTGTGTGTGAGACTGTGTGTGTATTCTTTATTAGACTGATACAGAGGAGAAGGAGGTGGGTTCTGGTTTTGACTTATGATTTGCTCAGCCTGAGGACTTTTTTAATGACTGGCTTGTCAAGTATTACTCAAATATTACCATATTTACATAAAAGTTTTCCTCAGAAATTTCCAGAAAATGGGTCTAAATTAAAGAAAAAAGTTCTATAAAGGTTTTGTATTTTCTGAGCTGTTGATTTTTTTTTTTAATTTTATAATTAGAAAAATTTGCAGTCTGTGTTTTCTGATTGATTTGCCTCCTTGTTTGAGACAGGGTTGTTGGCCCTTGGTTGTCAATAGCCTAAAGTACCTCTTGGTGCAGTATCAGCATTTTTAATCTTGTTGATCTTTGGCCCATGGGGATGCTGAGCATATTTGTTTCTGACTGACAGGTACGGGACTGGCTGCTTTCTGCTCTACAACACGGGAACTGAGGTAATAGGGCTGCTGCCTCTTTCTCACACACCAAGCCTGGCCTTCTGCCACCCCTCCCTCAGACTCTGCCATGACTGGTCCCACCACTGAAGGGGCGTTTCTCACCTCCATGCATCTGTCTTCTGAAATCACCCAAAGTCTTGCACTTTCAGTGCCATCTGTCAAATATGCAAAAAGTTTCAGTACTATGACTGTGGAATCAACATAGTGTTGATGGATGCATGTAAACGTTGGGTGGGAGGGCCATCTTGAGTCAAATGATTTTTGTTTTTTGTGCTGACACAGCAATCTAAGCAGTTTTAAGAGATATGTGACTTGTGTTTTGCGTAAGGTACTGCCATTTGACCACCTGCTAAAAACTCAGCTGACAGTTTTGGGAAGCCTGTTGCGTAACCAATTGTGGCAGTTGTTGGAGGAAGGATGTTATTAACCAGTGCTTGAATTGGTCTTTTTCTGGTTTTTATTTGCAGAATGGTTAAAGATCCTGTGTGTCCTTTATAATGATTGCTTTTACGCCACTGTGCTCACTGCTGACATTCCTATATCACTGTGTCAGACACACAGTAGTTGATGTAGTTTCAGCATGTGAATTTAGATCCTGGTAGTCCTGTCTCCTTGTTGTTCATTTCGCTATGTTAGTCTACTGAATTAGTCTTTCATGTATAATTTCATTGACAGTTTTTGTGGCCATACAACTGTGATATTGCAGCAGATTCAGTTTATTATTAAGAATTATCTAGGTTTGTGCTGTTCTGTTAGCACCATTCAGAGTAAGATGGAACTCTGCAGTTTCTTTTGCCATAATATTACAAGTGATGTTTTTGTGTGTGAATCTTTTGCAGCCTGTTGAGTCTAAGAATGGGTTGTTGACCACAGTAGCCTACCAAATGGGACCCAAGAAAAAAGCTGTTTATGCACTGGAGGTGAGCTGTGCCTGTTCGTCTGTCAGTCTATCTGTGTTTGTCAGTCTGATGTTAGTGTCTGTCAGTCTGATGTTTTATGTCCATCAGTCTGATGTTTGTGTCTGACAGTCTGATGTTTGTGTCTGTCAGTCTGATGTTTGTGTCCGTCAGTCTGATGTTTGTGTCCATCAGTCTGATGTTTGTGTCCGTCAGTCTGCTGTTTGTGTCTGTCGGTCTGATGGTTGTGTCTGTCAGTCTGATGTTTGTGTCCATCAGTGATGTTTGTGTCTGTCAGTCTGATGTTTGTGTCCGTCAGTCTGATGTTTGCATCTGTCAGTGTGTGCTTCTGTCAGTATTTGTGGTTTATTTCAGTAAATGGGCCTGGCACAGAATGGACTCATGGCTTTGATGCTTGAATCTGATATGGAAATGTTTTTGGTGGTATTTGTCCTTGTTTGTACCCAAAGCAGCAGACAGTTGGGTCTTCTTCAGACTGATGCTCACTGCTTATTTTTGTCTTTGCAAGTGAGCTTTGATGTTTTGGAATTACTGCTTTGAGTCATTGGGACCTTAGGGAGGAGTTTCCTTTGTTGGACGTCACAGACAGGTGTGGAATGCACCACTGCTGTCTAGGTGTGGCATGTACCACTGCTGTCTAGGTGTGGCATGTACCACTGCTGTCTAGGTGTGGTGTGTACCAATGCTGTCTAGGTGTGGAGTGTACCACTGCTGTCTTGGTGTGGCGTGTACCACTGCTGTCTAGGTGTGGCATGTACCACTGCTGTCTAGGTGTGGAATGTACCACTGCTGTCTAGGTGTGGCATGTACCACTGCTATCTTGGTGTGGATGTACCACTGCTGTCTAGGTGTGGCGTGTACCATTGCTGTCTAGGTGTGGTGTGTACCACTGCTGTCTAGGTGTGGTGTGTACCACTGCTGTCTAGGTGTGGTGTGTACTACTGCTGTCTAGGTGTGGCATGTACTACTGCTGTCAAGGTGTGGTGTGTACCACTGCTGTCTAGGTGTAGTGTGTACCACTGCTGTCAAGGTGTGGTGTGTACCACTGCTGTCTAAGTGTGGAATATACCACAACTGTCTAGGTGTGGCATGTACCACTGCTGCCTAGGTGTGGCATGTACCACTGCTGTCTAGGTGTGGAATGTACCACTGCTGTCTAGGTGTGGCATGTACCACTGCTGTCTAGGTGCTGTCTAGGTGTGGCATGTACCACTGCTGTCTAGGTGTGGCATGTACCACTGCTGTCTAGGTGTGGCATGTATCACTGCTGTCTAGGTGTGGCGTGTACCACTGCGGTCTTGGTGTGGATGTACCACTGCCGTTGTGTGTGGAATGTACCACTGCCGTCTAGGTGAGAATGTACCACTGCTGTCTAGGTCTAGAATGTACCATTGCTGTCTAGGTGTTGAATGTACCGCTGCTGTCTCGGTATTGAATGTACCACTTGTGTCTAGAGTGTGGCGTGTACCACTGCTGTCAAGGTGTGGCATGTACCACTGCTGTCTGTTTATCCAGGGGGCCATTGCCATCACAGGTGCCTGTGTTCGCTGGCTGAGGGACAACTTGGGTATTATCAGCACCTCTTCTGAAGTGGGTCAGTGTGTGTACATGCATGTGTGTGTGTGTGAGAGAGAGAGAGAGAGAGAGAGAGAGAGAGAGAGAGAGAGAGAGAGAGAGAGAGAGAGAGAGAGAGTCTCTCAGTGTATGTGTGTGTGTGTGTGTGTGTGTGTGTGTGTGTGAGAGAGATAGAGATAGAGAATGCATCAGAGTATGGTGTGTGTGTTAAATATTAATATGCATGTGTGTGAGAGAGGGAGACTATGAGTCAGTGTGTGCCACCAACACACACTCATATTGCGTACATTTTCATCCATGTTGATTGTGTGTGTGTGTGTGTGTGTGTGCGCATGCATATATTAATACATATATATATATATGCATGTGTGTGAGGGATGGAGACTATATGAGTCAGTGTGTGCCATCCACCAACACACTCTCATAATACATACACATACATGCATATTGATTGTGTGTGTGTGTGTGTGTGTACATCTGCTAACACAAATGAGAATGTGTATGTGTGTGTCCATGCATGTGTGATGTGTTTGTAAGAGCGTGTATGTCTCTGTTTCTCTTTCAGTGCTTGTAATGACCAGCGACCATGGAGTGAAGTACATGTAATTTCAGTGTGCCTTGTTTGTTGATTGTTCCAGAGGCACTGGCGCAAGAAGTGGATGGCACACATGGGTGTTACTTTGTCCCTGCATTCTCTGGCCTCTTCTGCCCCTACTGGCAAGACAGCGCTCGCGGGTGAGGCTGGAACATGATCACATGCTTGTGACTCAGAAGCAGTGACTGTGACCGGTGAAATGTTTGTTGAAGACTCATTGTCTGAAGAAGACAGCTTTTTTGTGAAAAATGTACTTTCTAACATGTGTACAGGGCAGTGTCTCTGATAACATTAATGGTTTCAAAGGAATAAAAAAAAGATATTATTGGCGTCACGATTATTATTGCAAAAAGTGCAGTTATTTTACCGCACTAGCATCTCTTTGCAGTTACATTATGCAAAATGTACAGTTATTTCACAGCAGACTCTTAGCTGATCTCCACCATCTATACAGTTACATCATGCAAAAAACAGCCCATGTGTGGGTCACATTTCTCCTGTACATCCAATTGACTGTTTGTACTGTAGTGCCTGATTCAGTTCCTTTATGTAAATTTGACTGGCTTTTTTTTCTTCTGAGAGCTAGCAATGTCCGACTGATGAAATGTTTCTGCTCCCCCCCCCCCCCCCCCACACACACACACACCTTTTTTCTTTCTTCTCAGGATCATCTGTGGCCTGAGCCAGTTCACCACCAAACACCACATTGCCCGTGCTGCCTTGGAGGCTGTCTGCTTCCAGACCAGAGAGGTCAGTCCTGACAATCAGCCGGTCAATCATGATGGATCTCTTGCTTGACCTGCTCACCTGTGTAGTTGAGTCGTCAGTCCATCAGTGGTCAGCTGCTAGAGCCCTGAAAATTAGAACTGCCTGTTTTATTTTATTGTTTATTTAGAGAGAGTTAAAATAAAAATCAGGGGAAACAGAGACTGTAACCCCCACCCTCCCCGACACTCACACGCACGCACGCACGCACGCACACACACATACACTAATAACTGAGGGAAACGGGTCTGAAAAGTAGAATATGAAAGAAAAAGGGAGGGAGGGGAACATTAGAAGATTGAAATACCCATCACAGCAAGTTTGGCTCAAAAGGCGCTGTACTTGCTCTGCCGTCATATTCTCTACATTGATTGCCATTCCCGTGCATGTGTACGTTATGCACTTTTAAAATGTGAGGAGCAGTGTGTGTGTGTGGACCCCTCTCTTCTGGGTGAGGGTCATGCCCATTTTCTTTGTAACCATGAGCAGGGGGGTGACAGGTTGTGCTCAGTGAGGTCACTGATCTAAGAAAAAAGAATATATAAAATAAAATAAAAGATGTACAAGCAACGACAAAAAAGTGTGTGGAGGGGTGTACTCTGTGGTTGTGATGGGTTGTAGTAATAATAATAATGTATTCTTTCATGTGCAATTTCTCCAAATTGGAGCACATAGCCCACATGGAAGCAAAAAACATAGGAATCAGACATAGTCAAAACAAACTTAACTTGCTGTCCGAGAAGCATGCCAACACCAAAACCAACATGTGCCCTGAAAAGCAGCTTTTGGCCAACAACAGTAAAACTAAAATCATACAGGCATACATGCACACACACACACACACACACACACACACACACACACACACACACACACATGCTATTAGTAGGAAAGCTTGAAGAGGTGAGAATTTGTAGATTTTGTGCATGTTAGCAGAGGGCTCACTGTCCAGTAAACAATGACAGTGCTGTGGTGAACACCTTTCCTGGCTGATGGGAGGACAGTGCAGTGTTTGTGGTGAACACCTTTCCTGGCTGATGGGAGGACAGTGCAGTGTTTGTGGTGAATACTTTCCTGGCTGATGGGACAGTACAGTGTTTGTGGTGAATACTTTCCTGGCTGATGGGAGGACAGTACAGTGTTTGTGGTGAATACTTTCCTGGCTGATGGGACAGTACAGTGTTTGTGTGGTGAACACCTTTCCTGGCTGATGGGAGGACAGTGCAGTGTTTGTGGTGAATACTTTCCTGGCTGATGGGACAGTACAGTGTTTGTGTGGTGAACACTTTGATGGCTGACAGGAGGATGGTGCAGTGTTTGTGTGGTGAACACTTTCCTGGCTGATGGGACAGTACATTGTTTGTGTGGTGAACAGTTTGATGGCTGACAGGAGGACAGTACAGTGTTTGTGTGGTGAACACTTTCCTGGCTGATGGGACAGTACAGTGTTTGTGTGGTGAACACTTTGATGGCTGGCAGGGGGACAGTGCAGTGTTTGTGTGGTGAACACTTTGATGGCTGATAGGACAGTACAGTGTTTGTGTGGTGAACACTTTGACGGCTGACAGGAGGACGGTGCAGTGTTTGCGTGGTGAACACCATTCCTGGCTGACGGGAGGACGGATAGTATAGTGTTTGTATGGTGCACTTTCCTGGCTGATGGGAGGTCAGTACAGTGTTTGTGTTGTGACTGTTTGCAGCTGCTGGAGGCCATGAACCAGGACAGTGGGATCCCGCTGACCGTCCTGCAGGTGGACGGTGGGATGACGGTCAATAACCTCCTGATGCAGATCCAGGCTGACATACTGCAGATCAACGTTGGTAGGTTCTGTTCCTTCTTTTGTCCACTTTGCTCACAGTGTCAGCTTGGGGAAGAAGGATGCAAGGGGGAAATCTTCTGATGCTTGTCATTTGTGAGGGCTGTCTGAGGTTTCCTCTCTGCTGGCGTGATGCAGGGCAGAATATAGCCTTCCATGCTTAGCCTGCTGCCACTGTCTGATTCCCATAGTTGAAGGCAAAGGCTTTCAGATGTCCTGTCTTTACTGTTCTTGATTGAGGGCAGAAAATAGCATTTGATGTTCAGCCTGTTGCCCTTAGTTAAAGACAAGGGCTTTCAGATGTTCTGTTTTTACTGTCCATGATTGAGGGCAGATAATAGCATTTAATGCTCAGCCTGCTGGCACAGTCTCATTCCATTAGGTGAAGGCAAAGGCTTGCTTATAGCTGGTTTTACTGGTGTGTTCATTTTTGTGTTTCAGTTCGACCCTCCATGACGGAAACAACAGCGTTGGGAGCAGCCATGGCGGCAGGTGCGGCAGAGGGAATTGGCGTGTGGAACATTGATGAGGGCCAGGCCACCACCATCACCACCGATGTCTTCACGCCTGCTGTCACCCAGTCAGGTCTGCCTGTTGCACGGATATACAACTGTGTGTGTGTGTTTGTGTTGTATGTGTTGAATTTTAAAACTGTGTGCATTTAAAGAATGTGTAAGCACTTAGGGCCTGTGTGGGTTAGGTGCTCTAAGTAACCATTATTATCATTTGCAACTGCCTGCTTGGCGGTCATGTGCTTTTGGTGTTGGAAAACCATTGTATACAGTCAAACCAACAATATATATGATTTGTTCACAACTACACACAGAAAATTATTATCAGTGGGTACCTACTGAAGCATGAAGTGACTGTGACCTGTGCATGTGGTGCGTGACTGTGCCACACGGTACAGACAGTGTGAGGTAATCCAGCACAATACAGAACTTCAGCAGTGGGAAGAGCGGCCCGAAAAGACGTGTAGAAAAACAGAAGTTGGAGACAGCTGCCGTTACCGTCAAGATTTTTATTTGCTTGGTCTCATTAACCAGCACGGGGACATCCTTTCCTAGGGACAGCTTCTTCTTACGTGCACCAGTACATGCCTGCAGTTCAGTGAGAGTCTTGAGCTGGGCTGATGGAGGGCGGAAACAGGCAGGCAGAGTCTCCCTGAGGGAGATGGTGAGAGAGGCGTTAGTTTGTTACTTCTTGGATTTTAACTTCCCATCAGCTGCATAAGGTCACTTCAGGATGAGGTGAAGGAGGAGAAGGAATAAAGTGACTTTACTCATAGTAAGCTACACAACAGGCATGCACACACGCATGCACGCACACACACACACACACACACACACACACACACACACACACACACACACACACACACACATGCACACACACACAAACACACATGGAATGAACACACAAGGACTAAAGCGACTGCTAATAGTAAGCTACAGAACACACACACACACACACACACCACACACACAGACACACCTATATAATTAACACACAAGGAATAAAGTGACTTGATAATAGTAAGCTACAAAACACACACACACACAACACACACACACACACACACACACACACACACACACACACACACACACACACACACACACACACCATGGAATGAACACACAAGGAATAAAGTGACTTGCTGTTGCAGAGAGCGACCGCCGCTTTACATGGTGGAAGAAGGCCGTGGCTCGGTCGATGGACTGGCACGTTGGTGCTGCCCCTAAAGGTGAGGCCTCTGCCTGAAGCTGCGCTTGGTCTGCAGCGTAGGCACTGAGGCAGGAGGGAGTGGGCATCGCGGTCACTCTCTGCAGCCATTTTAACCTCTTACATTGAAAATTACCCTCAAGAGTGCTTGTATACCTGTATTCCCAAATTTGCATGCCAATGAAACTCAGGTGTTGAAAATTATTTATAGATTTTGACATACACAGCTGAAAGTGATTTCTTTCTCAGTCTGCTCCACTAAGGAGATAAGTTTTCCCAGAGGTTCCACTAACTGAAAATGATCCATCTGTGATGGGGGGGGGGGTTAATACATTTGACAGAAGAGTGTGGAATGTGTCCATAACCATGATGGACAACAGTCTGTGGGAAAAGAGAAAAAGTTCATCATTTCATCCACTGAGCTGCAGAGCAGTGAGATTCTGCACTTGCATACTCTGACCTATTACCTGTGGGTCGCGACACAGAGTGTGCAGGTTGCTGCCAGCAGTTTGCTTTCTACGGAGATAGCAACATCTTTGGGCTGACTGGCTTTTTTCTTTGCCTGAGTCTGAGGCTTGGTGCTGTTGGATGGGAGGGTGTTGTGACTCAAGATGGCAGGAGAGAGACCTTTCATCTCTGCCCATCATGGTTAGGGATAACAGTAACAGGTAGTGGAACCACTGCCTACCTCTGCCCATCATGGTTATGAATAACAGTAACAGGAAGTGGAACCGCCGCTTACCTCTGCCCATCATGGTTAGGGATAACAGTAACAGGTAGTGGAACCGCCGCTTACCTCTGCCCATCATGGTTAGGGATAACAGTAACAGGTAGTGGAACCGCCGCTTACCTCTGCCCATCATGGTTAGGGATAACAGTAACAGGTAGTGGCACTGCCGCTTACCTCTGCCCATCATGGTTAGGGATAACAGTAACAGGTAGTGGAACCACCGCTTACCTCTGCCCATCATGGTTAGGGATAACAGTAACAGGTAGTGGCACCGCCGCTTACCTCTGCCCATCATGGTTAGGGATAACAGTAACAGGTAGTGGAACCATCGCTTACCTCTGCCCATCATGGTTAGGGATAACAGTAACAGGTAATGGAACCACTGCTGTCCCTTACCAATGTATGCCACAGTGCATGCAGAAACAGACACACTGTAAGTGGGACACACAAAACAGTGGGCCTGTTTTCAGAAGTACTGTGACTTCAGCTGATGACTAAACATGGATCAGTTTAGTGAAATAAGATCAGTCTCTGGAAGTGTGTAAACGTTGACATATATATTTTAGTGTTTCATTAAATAGCTGCAGTAGATTGGTTTTCTTGTTTTTTATGCACTGAAATCAGATTGCATTCTGTGTTTGGCAGCTTTAAGTTGTCATAGTCACATTTTATTTTGTCATTTGAAATGATTACTAGTAGCTGACGTCAGATTGTGCATTGTGAAACTGATTATTGTGGGAGCTTCTTTTGCATTTTTGCATGTTTTGCGATTTTGCTTTGTTTTCTTCTTTTTTGCTGGATCGTTGCACCTGGAAAATGCTTGATGTTTCGCTGTTTTTGTTTCTCTTTGGATTTGCCATTTTTTGAGTGCCGTAATTAGGTCCTTGGCTTTTTTTCTTCCTGATGGATAAGATGCTGCTTTTGAAATTGAAACATGTGTGTGTTTTCACTGGTCACTGCAGACTGCTTCATAGATTTGTCTTTTGCCAACTAGTTATTAAAATTACTAGATTTGCCATTTGCCAGCTAGTTATGAAAGTTAATAATAATAATTATTATTATTAAAGTTGAGTAGATTTGTCATTTTCAAACTTTTGTGATTAAAAGTTTCTCTGGCTGTCAGTGAGATCTGTATCAGGCAAACATGTTAAATGTTACAGATATGGTAGTGTTCAGCATTGATACACAGATATGATAGCGTTTAACAGTGGTACACAGATGCAATAGTGTTTAACAGTGATGCACAGATATGATACTTGATAGCGTTCAGTGCACGGATATGATGGTGTTCGACAGTGATGCACAGATATGATAATGTTCATCATAATGTTCAACACTTTACAATGGAACCTTTGTTACAATTGCAAGTATGTAAACATACCAACAAGTTACCTTTGTTACATGATACAATAGAACCCTTCTTTTAAGACTGCCCTGAAAATGCAGCAGAAGACGAGAAGGAAAGCTACATAAAAAGTGCTTGAAATACACATACAGCAGCAAAGACCTGAGTCACCTACGGTAACTCACCTGGCATGCAAATTGGAGGATGTACCTCTGGTGGAGTTTATGTACCTTGTATTTACACGCCTGCCAGGTGAGAGTTACTGTAGGCAACTCAGGTCTTTGTTGTTGCACTTGTGTTACATATTTTGAGTGCTAATTAACTCCCTTGTGGGTTGATTCTGCAAGAGCACTCTGGGCCTTGTTCTGTTTCAGCTTTTTGCATAAAAAGTGACCTTGAACAAGGAGTGGTCACTTTTACATCAGGGTGGTCTTTATTGATGGGTTCCGCTGTTTTTGCGTTGCACTTCATTTCTGGTCAAAAACCTGCGTGTTCAGCACAGTTGGGTTGCAAACTGTAGGTATGCATTTTTCTTTGCCTAACATCACATTGCGGAGGTTCCACTAATCTTTTGTTGCCGCATGCTTTTCTGGGGAGGGATGTTTTTTGTGTACATGCGTTTGCGCTGGTGTTCTGTTGGCGATGATGAAGCGTTTGGCACCCAGATGTTGCCTCTGTCTCCTCTGTGCAAGAACAGTGGGCCACAGCCAGGGAGTCTGGCAGTCGTTGGCCGGCGGCCTCTTCCTCTGGACCAGCTTTGCGCTCTTTGTTTACACACAAGTTCGACACAGCAGATGACAGTCAGCATAGACATAGGCAACTGTAGGTATATGCATGTTTCTCTCTAATGAATTGTAGCTTTTGTGTGTGTTTTTGTGGTCAGTGTTCTGTTTCTGGGTTTGTATGGTCTTTATAAAGGGCCGGATGTTTAGGAAAACTAGGGTGCCTTTTTGCAGGCCGAGAAGAGAAAAAAATTGAGAAAAGTGTCAATTTTTGGCCTTGGTCTTGGAAAGTTTGGAAATTTCATGATAATCTGCAGAAGGCGGATTTGGAAAAGAAGAAAAAAGAACATCTTGGAGGCCAAATGATGGATGACTAGAAGAAAATACAAAATGTATAGCAGCTTCAGCCTAGAAGATATTGTGTGTAAAAGACAGTAGCAGCCTCCATCAGGTCATGGATAACCAGAAACAGCAGCTGCGAACAGTGAGGCAGCTTTTCATTTGAACACAGGAATTGGCCTGGAATTATTCCACTAGTTTTGGCAGTCAGTTTCAAAGCTTGTGATCCAGTAACTACAGGAGGTGGAGCTTAGAGCTTAGTGCAGAACCTTGTGCATTTGTACAGTGTAAATTGTGTGAAGAGTTTTGTTGGCATGAGTATGGCTAGGTTATGGCTGCTGCACACATGGGTGACACGCCACAGCTGCAGGCCGCGCACCAGCAACGCTTCAAGACTTTTGTGGAGCGGCTGCCTGTGCAAGAGCAAAGCTATGCCATTTAACATCGATTGCTTGTGGCAAGAAGGCAGGCAACGTGCAAGGAATGGCTAATAATACTGATCATTTCATGGTACAGCATGTTCTAAATGAAGAGCTGTTGCAGCCAGTCACAACGCAGACCAGCAGTCAGTGTGGGCTTTCACAATGGCAGCATGCGCACAGTCTCCCGATTCAGAATTACTGAGACTATTTGACTTGTACTAAAACTGAGAAATCATTTAGAATATATACGTCCCATTGCGATTGTGTATTATGATTGATACAGTTGATACAGCAATGAGAGATCTGCAAAATAAATCTGAAGTGGTTTGTCAGTGTTCATTTGCACCACTGAGGGCCTGTCTGGCGTAAGCACTGTCGCTTGTGTGTCAGCCACAGCAACACTGATGTCATGACATGGCCTGCCACTGTGGCATGTCATCTGTCTGCACCAGCCATTAGCTCCATTGGTCAGTTTTTGTTACTGACAAGAATTCTAGCTCAGGTTTATCTTCGCACATGTTTTTCACTATTGGCTCATTGGACCTGATTGTGTGTTGTTGTTTGTGTGTGTGTGTGTGTGTGTGTGTACTGTGTACGTACTTCTGTGTTACTGGTGTGATTCCAACACAGTTGGCAGGTCTTTAAAAAAAGGAATGATCTCTATCTCTTTCACAGGACCAGACATTGTAGAACAAGACTGATACAGTATTGAATGACTGTGATGCTCCTTCTGTTAGTATGTGGTTTTGTTTTGTTGTATAAAATAGGAAACAGAATACACTCTTCATTTTATTGTATTAGTTCAGTTGTGAGATTATGAAACCAATTTTTGGATTTTTTCTATCTTTTTGTGGCTGTGTTGTAAAACTTCGCCAGATGAGGCAGAGTAGCAGGGCATGTTTGTTGAGATTAATGGCTACATATAAGTGTTGGTCATAATTTTTATAATAATGATAATGACAAAGCTCTGGATTTAATGTCTTTTTCTTTTTTTCTTTAAAAAAAAAAAACGTTTTATGCTATGGCTAGAGCTAAATAATGTTGGAATAATAATGGGTCTTGATTTACTGTCACATTTACAGATACTAGAGTAAAAATGAAAGAAGAAAGAGTTGATAATGATAATGGAAATTTTCATACTGAAAGTAGGATGTGATTGATCTTTTTCAATTAACAGTATATTTCTGTCAGACTGGTATACAAAAGCAGTTGATTTAAATTGGTATAGCAAAAAAATGCAAGTACATGGAAGACATGACTCACAAACGACAGTGATGCTCGTTCTGTTATTATGTGGTTTTTGATGTGTCTTATAAAATAGGAAACGGAATACACTTTTCTTTTCTTTTTCTCAATTGAGATTATAAAACTGAGATTTTGTGTCTGTGCTGTAAAACTTTTTCCAGACGGGGCAGAGTAGTCTTGCATGCTCACTGAGATTAATGGGTAAAGCGCTGCTCATAATGTTTATAATAACACTAATGACAGAACTCTTGCCGTGGCTGGAACAAGTTTGTATTAATAATGGTCAAGACAGAGCTCTTGATTTACTGTCACATTTACAGATGCTTGAGCAAGAAAAGGAAGGAAGGAAGAGTTGACAGTGATAATAGTAAAGCATGATGTGATTGTATATTTTTTAATTAACAGTACATTTCTGTCAGACTGGTAGTATAAAAGCAATTGATTTAAATTGGTAAAGCAGAAAGATGTAAGTACATAGGAAACATTGTATGATTATGTCTTCTTTCAACTAACAGTGTATGTCTGTCAAACTGGAAATATGAAAGCAAATGATTTGTATTGGTAAAGCACAAAATGTGTGTGGTATTCTGTACTTGCATTGTAAATGCTTTTGTTGCATGAACAAAACAAAAAAATTGATGTTACTCCCTAACAGTTTTTATTACATTTTTTCTCCAGCTTTCACTTTCACCATTGGATGTATTAAAATCTATTGGCAGAGATTAGCCTGATGAGAAGCCATTTTGTGCAGGAAAACACCTGCATTCTTCAATGCTCATACATATCACTCATCTTTTAGTGAATCTCATTCTGTAATAGTCTGATACACCTTTAATAAAAAAATATTTTTGTTAATTTTGCCATAATAAATGTGTTTAATCACATACTCACATCCACTGTGAAACTCAGCATGATTTTTAAATATTTTGTTTTTTTGTAACAACTGGTTTGATATGTATGATGCAGTTTGACTGTTTCATTGTCACAACTGGTTTGAGATGTAAACAGATCTAGTGATCCAGTTTGATTATCTCATTGTAACAGCTGGTTTGAGATGTAAACAGATGTATGATCCAGTTAGACAATTTCATTGTAACAAGTTGTTTGAGATGTAAACAGATCTAATGATTCAGTGACTGTTTCATTGTGAGTAATGTAACAACTGAATGAGGCTGTTACTACCCCAGTTACTTGTAAACAGGTATGTAATAACTGAGAGAGGGTGTACTGTGTTCTGACAGAACATGTTTTACCCTGAGGTAACCATCATGGTTGACTGGGCATTTAAAACCAATCACCTGACAGTCATATGCAACAGATGAAGATTAAAGGGGAACCAGACCAAGGAAGTATCATTGGCCCTGTCCATTAAAATGTATACATTGCAGTTTTTCATTCAATTTCTCATCCTGTTTGATAAAAATCGATGTTTGAAAGTGGAGAGAACACCCCCCAGACCCCCACCCCAAAACCTGACTGTTAGACCCATTTTGTGCCTAGCAATGGTTTCAGTCACAAGGTAGGCATGTATGGTAAAGGTGTCAACTACATCACAAGCCAGCCTTTCTTCAGTGCGTCATTGGTAAGGAGTGAATCACATGTGGCTCTTCCCCAGGGAGCTCACATTTGCAACCAAAAAGAGCAGAGAAAGAAAGTGCTTTTTTTGTGTAGATATTGGTAGCATGCACATGAAATATTTGCACATTTGCAACATTTTTCAGGCCACCTTGCTTCAATGGTCGGGTTTCCCCTTTAATCGTGCATGGCACAGTCTATGAACAGTGAAGCGGCACTGCTGATGAAGTGCATCCTGTGACAGCTGATTCCTTGCAGATGAGATTTGGGGAGGTTGAGGGTCAGCCCTTGCACGCCCATTGGTGGATGTAGGTAGAGTGCCGTTCTTGAAGTGCTCACCCTACTAGTGAAGGTTTGGATGTGATCGAATGTCTGGGATATGATATGCTACACAGCTAAACTGATAGAGTTAGTGAATGGTATTAGTGAATGGCACATATGAGCATTTTCAGGATTCGTGTTAACTGGTAATTTCTGGTATTTTACTAGTTAAGATCAGCAGTTAAGTTACCAGAAACAAAATCAGCAATTGGACCTCAGGCATACCAGCAGATACTTTGTTTGTCTGGTTTTCAAAAGTCAGCAACAAATAGCACAGTGAGTATGTGCGTGTGTGCATGCATTTTAGATGGGGAAGGGAGCAGGCTGATTGGTAATAGAGGTCTGATGGTTGCGTGTCTGACCGGTTACAGTGACTGAACTGTTTCCCTGAACCAATTTCGCCACCGTATAGGTGTTGAAAAATGAATGTCTAACGTGGTCACAGATTTTGGTCAGTGTGTATGATGAAGAATGCTGTGTGTGAATATTGATGATGCGGGATAGACCTGCGCATTCTGCTGCAGGTGGGAGCTGGTGCCCATGTATTGTGACTTTTTTTTTAATTGGTTATTTTGATTGAAAGTTTTTGTGTGTTTTTGAAGTCTTTGTTAGTTTGGGTCACCTTACCTGGGTAAGTAAGGCACAGCAGCCACAAGAGCAGCACCACCCATTCCTATTTTCATGTGTCCAAACAATGTCTGGGATTTTGTAAACTCTTTGGTTTGTCCTTTCATAATGCCGCAGCAAAAGCTTTGTTCAGCATTGATCACCTTTGCTTTTTCAAACAAACTTGCAGTAAATTCACAGCTGACAGTTGCATAGTATATTTTCTTTGGTCCAAAAATAAACGGCTTAAAGCTTTTATGTGTTTGACACAAAGTAGATATGATGACTAAAAAGTGTCATTATTATTATGTAATAAAGTATATTTTTGACAGCTGTTTAGTATTTGTCGTAAAGTATGCAGCTGACAACTGATTACCAGTAAGTACACTCAAAGGAGAAAAGTGATTCCCCACTTCCACAGCCCTGCATCATGGCAGCAAAGTCAAAAAATTGAAGAGGATCACCTTACCTCAGTGTATGAGCAATCGCTTCAGTGTTGGGTGTGTCCTGTCATCTGAACTTGTTGACATCGTCTTGGCAGGATGAAAATGTATGGCAGTGAACTGTAGGAAGTAGTGAGAATGGACTGGAGAAAACAGTACTGATGAAGCAGATGTTCTTTCTAACAGTGTTTTTCAGCACATACCACAAACGTTGGCCATTGGATTTAGGTCTGGGCTCTGTGGCAGCCAGAAAAAGATGGAATGTCATTCCTTCCCTTCCACTTTTCAGTTTCAGTAGATCTGTGAATTGAGGCGCTGTCATCTTGAAAGTGCCATTGTTCTCTGCCAGACTACCTGGCAATAACAGGCCATAGGTTAACATGCAATACCTTGAGGTATTTAGCACTGTTCGTGTTTCCTGCCACAAACACCAAAGGATTGACACCTTGGTAGGTAATACATCCCCAAACCATCAGTTTGAGTGTTCTTTGGACCAAAATGGAGGGTACCTAAACACTGATTTGTCCAGTTTTTAGCCCTTATTCAACCATTAGGTTTGATTACCATGGTCCGCTCGTTGCTAAATATTGCCTTTTCCTCATACATCTTGCTGTGGATATTTTGGGTTGTGCCGACCTAGATCCGTTTTCTACCAAACACAGTTTACCTGACAGCGTTTGTACCTTGTCCTTGGTAGATCAAGTTAACTGAAGTAATTTGGACTTTTCACCCACTTTCAGTCCATGATCAGTCAATGAAACAATGATTTCCTCTGTGAGCTTTCAGTGTTTTCGTCATCTTTCTTTACTGCTCAGCTGGAGAGAGCAGACGACAGTTTTTGCCTTTTTGTTTCAGTTTTTATTGTTACTGTATACATGATCTCCTTACTTACTTCAGCCTGATATAACCATACTGGTTGACTGGGCGTAAAACACCAAGTTACTCCTAACTTACTCCATGCAGCGATAAACAGCCACATCAGTTAAGTGATAACTGTCATTTTCCAAAATGATGAAAATGGGCAATCACTTTTGTCCTTTGACTGTACACAGCAGGCAGCTGATGAGTATGTCATAAAGTATACAGCTGACACCTGGTCAGCCTTTGTTGTAAAAGACACAGCAGACAAGTGATTACAATTTGTTAGGACTTGTCATAGACGCTGCTGACACTGATGGTTCATTATGAGTATTTGTCATAAAGTCTACAGCCTACAGCTGTGTAGTATTTGTCAGAGTACATACATCTTTTTCTTATGCTGGCCCATCTGTCTGGAACAATTTGCCTCAAACACTCCACCACTCTGATTCTACCTCCTCTTTGAAAGCCATCTAGAGTTGAAAAGAGGGTGTTCTTATTGGGCATGTGCTGTTCTCCTGATCTGGGAGTGCTGGAGAAATGGGGATATCGTGCAGTTACTCAAAGAAAGACCAGAAAGAATACTGTCTTGTTGCATCAGATGGTATTGATTTTACCACTGGAACAACAGCATTTCTCTCTCTCTCTTTTTCTGTCCATTTGTGATGCTTGTGCTTGCTGTCAAGATGTGTGTGTGTGTGTGACTGTGTGCGTGTGTGTGTGCACATGCATGTGTGTGTGTGTGTGTGTGCAAATGCGTGTGTGTGTGTGCATGTGCGTGTGTGTGTGTGTGTGTGTATGTGCACGTGTGTGTGCACATGCATGCGTGTGACTGTGTGCGTGTGTGTGTGCACATGCGCATGTGTGTGTGTGTGTGTGCACATGCGTGTGTGTGTGTGTGTGTGTGTGTGTGTGTGTGTGACCGGATGTAGCTCTGTATGCGCTTTTCTTGCTTCTTCAGGGCCCTGCTGATGACATATAATCATCTTTCAGTGCTGAGCTTCCTGACAGCGCTGGCAGATTTACAATGTCTTTCTGTGACTATCAGTTTCTGTTTTCATCACAGCCAGTTTATTGTTACAGTCTGGTGCCAAAGAGTCATGGCCGCTGCAAGAATAATGGATACGCCACTGTTCCTTCTGTGGCCAGTAGCTCAGCTGATGATAGTGTAATGTAACTGGCGCGTTCTGACCAAGCGGAACTATCACCAGTGTGTGTGGGGGGAAGGGTCCTGTCCTCATATGGAGCTGTCAATTTTCACCTTAATAACTAGGTGATACTGATAATGATATTTTGGCTGGCTTTCCGGGTACTTTGGTGATTTTTCTAGAGTGTTCCTTTAGCTGATGTGCTCTTGTACATTGACTACTGTATAATTTAAGTGAAATAATTCCTTGCGTGCACACACGCACACACACACACTCGCACACACACATACACACACAACACACACACACACAATGAATGATTGGTAACTTGCAGTCTTCTGAATCATTTGGTTTGGGGTTTTCAGTGTTTCCATTATGAACAAAATTTTGCCCATCATTGTGACCAAGTGTTTGCCTTTTGTATTTGTTTTTCTGTTGATTTTTGTTTGTTTGTTGTTGTTGTTTTTTGTTGTTTTTAGAACTGTTGAGCTTCACCAACAAATGATTTATCTCCTTGAGGTACAATTGACTTCTTCTTTTTATTATTATGATTTCTTTTCTTTTACAACCTTAATTTCTTTTTGTTTAAGTGTCTTGTTCCTTTACCTGATTATTTTTTTGCTTTTTGTTATGATATTGTTTAATGAACGGGCCAGGTATTGATTTATTAGAAGAATCATATTCATTTAGTTACTTTTTACATTCAGACTTCAGGTGGGTATGACACTTGACAGGCGCTCATGCAGTTGCCCTGCCATTTGCTGACAGTGTGTATTTTGCACCTGTCTAAAAGCACAAATTCTCCTGTACAGTTTCTGGCAGAACACTCTTCTGTCTAACATTGTCAATGGAACAGACATTTCTGTAGCTCTTGTTAATTTGGTGTGTGTGACCAGTTAAGTAAATACATTTTGTCCCTGCTGTAAAATCATGTTTGTGTTAGATAAAGCAGAGTGTAGGCTAAGCCATGTTCATTGGTTGTTTTTTCACACTCTGTGACCTGGCAGTTAGAATTTTGAGTAGGATCATCAGTACTTGTGAACAAATCGAGGTGTGCGTAATGTTTCTATAATCACAGGTGAATGAATGATTTCATTGAGAGTTGGCTGATTTGTTATGATTTACCTCACCCTGATATAACCGTAATGGTTGACTGGATGTAAAACACCAAGTTACTTACTTATTTGTTATGATTTACAATGTAGATACTGATGCTGATTTTTCCCTTGGTGCTACTTAATTAACAGGAATCAAAAAGAACAACGTATTCAGTATCAGGGGAGAGTGGCTTTGTTCTTTCAAGACCGTATGGTTTGATTCAGTTATTATGTACATGAACATCACTGCAGTTGAGCATTTACATATATAATTATTATACATGTACTTCAGCTAGATTAGAACTTGTAAAAAAAATAGACGTATATAAAAAGTAAATAAATACAGAAGATATTTGTCTTTGTTGATCTTCTCTTTGTTTGTCACACACACGCACACACACACACACACACACACACACACACATGTATGTCCAGCCGTACTTGAATTTTCAAAATTCAGACAGTTTGTTTGTATGAGAGTTTGGTGAAAAGGTTATGGTATATTATCCTGAGGCTATGTTTTGTGTACAATCGTCAAACATACAGAAAGATTCCTTGAAGAAAATAAACCATATTTTTTCTAATCACTAAGGTGTGCCACAGCATTTTCAACAACAACAACAAAAAAGCAGACCCCATTTCCCTTGGTTGTAATGTTTGAAAAACAGCTTCTAGTAAATAATGTTGAGTACCTTTGGAATTTTGTGCAACAGAGTAGACTGCACTCTTTGACAAGGCAACCAGCATTGCGATATAATCTACAACACACTCTTCCGCACTGCAACCATGCTTTTACAATGCGACCAGTATTGCAGGATTTACAGCAATCTTTCACAATACAGCCAACATTACTGGATCTTCAGCAGGTTGTATTCTTTACAATACAACCAGCATTGCAGGATCTACAGCATTCTTTCACAATACAGCCAGCATTACTGGATCTTCAGCAGGTTGTATTCTTTAGAATACAAATCGAGATGTGCGTAATGTTTCTATAATCACAGGTGAATGAATGATTCCATTGAGAGTTGGCTGATTTGTTATGATTTACCTCACCCTGATATAACCGTAATGGTTGACTGGATCTACAGCATTCTTTCACAATACAGCTAGCATTACTGTATCTTCAGCAGGTTGTATTCTTTACAATACAACCAGCATTGCAGGATCTACAGCATTCTTTCACAATACAGCCAGCATTACTGGATCTACAACCGATTATATTCTTTCACAGTAGAGCCAGCATTACTGGATCTTCAGCAGATTGTATTCTTTTACAACACAGTCAATGTTGCAGGATATGCAACCATTTTCCCCCCTTCTTGACAAAAACAAATTTGTATAGTGTTGCAAGATCAACAACCAGTTTTCCACAGCACTTTTGGTTTTAAAACGAGTTTAACAGCGAGTTGTCCCCGAAGAGGTACTGGCGGGGACCTAGCTACGCTGTCACCACCAGAATGACTCCTGCATTAAGATAGGCAGCGACGAGAGCCATTTTGATGTTTCATTAACTGCGAGGGACGAAATCACAAAGACAGTGTCCATAAACCACAACTTTTGGAAAGACTTAACAGGAACTCTCCTTCGGAGGCTAAACTTCTCAGGAGGTTAAACGAACATGATCCACATTAAACGTTTTGTGATTAACGTGCCGTTGATTTTATAACGATTTTAGAAGAGGTCTTTCCCAGACAGCGTTACTAACACTGTTTTGACGAGTTCATTCATAGGATACCGGAACTTCTCAGTTTTATGTTCATGTCACGTATAAATTATTTTTGTCAATGTTTATTTTTTTAAATCTGGTCAGTGTGTGTGTGTGAAATAATTTCATTTTCCTAACCTTCTCATGTGGAACAACACAAAAAACACGGAAATAAATTGATATTGTTTGAAATTGCCAAGACGAACAATGAAATGTGTCCTTATAAATAGCGTTGTTTCGAACAGTTTATACGTTTGGATCAATGAAATGATGACAAAATCATTTTGATCACTACGATATTAATAATTTGACGTCAAAATGTAGAAAGGAGAAGGAAGAGTCGAAGGAAACAATGGCTCTAAAAGAAGTTACTGATGGTAAGAATGACAAAACTGAAAAGAATGACTACAAGAATATGTACACAACAAGGGAACACGGGTCGGGACATTTGTTTTGTGTGCCGCCTTCTTTCGTATCAATAGATAATAAAATGCATTCTATCACACGCTGTTATAAGGAGCACTGAACGAAAACAACGAAGAACTGAGAATGAAACAGTGGTGTTTTTATTTTCATAGTTCTTTTCCATTTTTAAAAAAATAAAAAATAAAGATTATGCAATCAAAGCAGAGATATATTATATGTATTAGTAACTACCATTTATCTTCGGAGGACCAAAATAAAAAGAACGTTTAGCTCGACTGGCAAGAGACCGACAACGTAGATAAGGTCGTGGCTGGTAAACCTGGGTGCCGGTTTGGCCTAGCGGTAAGGCGTTAGACTGGTAAGCGGAAGGACCTCGGTTCGATACCGCTTCGGCTCTCCTTTCTCTTCAAAAAGGTTGTGGTTTGTGGACACTGTCTTGTGACTTTGTCCATCACTTCCTACTGAAACATTAAAATGGCTCTCATCGCTGCCCATCTTAATGCAGAAGTCATTCTGGTGGTAACAGTGTAGCGATAGGTATATAATCTCCCTCTCCCCCCACCTCCATACCCCCTTCCCCCCCTTCTCCCCGTCCCTAATAAGCCGTACGGTTTCTGTGGACGTTAAGCACCATGTTTACTTACCTAAACCTGGGTGACCAGGTTCAGAGAGCGGTGCACAAGGTTAGACGTCTGCGATAGGAAACTGGCAAAGCTGTTACTGAACAAGTAAAAGGAAAGGTTCCCGATACTTCTTTTTTGGTTGATAGTAGTCTACCGGAACCATACATTTAAGTATTCTACTACTACCTGTTTGCGTAACGTGTGTGTTTCTGGCGTGCCACCGGCCGGTAGGTTTTCTTTTCTTTTTATTATAATTGTTATTATTAGAAACTGTGGTCTAAAATATTTCCTGTAGTAGCATCGGATCAATACCCTGAGAAAAATTCGTCACCCAACACCTTGCACCCCGGTCCATCACCGAGCATTATTAGTAAACGGCAGCTACCGGTCTCATCCACTATAGTGAGGTACACATTGCACGATTAGGAGATTTATTCACAGAAAGATATAAAATTATTCACAAAATCATCGCTTAAGTCGCCCGACAAATTATTAGGCCTGAGCAGATTATGTGCCCGAGACGACGCCATTGTCAATTGTTTGCAGGCCGAGTGTACAAAAACGCGTGTAATACAACAACATGTAATGACGTAATACGCATTCCGTAAATAGCTGCACAGGTGGGGAGATACCATATCTATTTTTAGACTACTACAGTTAGTCTTAAATTGGTGTTATTTCAAAAAGGCCATGCAGAAATTAACGCTACAGAAAAAATCGTACCTAAAACAATAAAAATTCATGCAAAAAATCGTTTTTTAACCTAATCGGCGTGGGCTAGTCTCTTTAAAGGAAAGCCGAAGCGGAATCGAACCGAGGTCCGACCAAAGTGGCTCATAATTTTACAATACAACCAGCAGCAGCAACAACAACAAACATTTATGAAGATGTTAGCGTCATGTCGTTAGTGACGTCATCCCAACATTTTCCCAAAGTCATCGTGCGTCCGATTTTCTTTAGTTCCAGGCGCACAGCTTTGAGTCTGAGGCAAAACACAATGGGGTCAACAATACAGTTGAGGATGGTGAAAATGAACTGGGTAGTGATAACGGGCAGATAGTCTTTGCTGTGGCGATATTCCGGGTTGATAGCGAGAAAGAGATACCCCCCTAGGAGAGGAGTGGACAGCAGCAAGAAAGGGGCGACAACAACCAGCGTTGTCATGGCAACGCGAAGGTTCATCCGGGTCATCTTGTGGGCGGCGCTGTCCCCCACCATGGTTGGTGCGATTTTGTTTACCTGCAACATGGAACAGCAGTGTGGGTAGGTGTGTTTGAGTTGGCGTCTTTTTGTCTCCCACCCCGAAAACAACAAACTCACACACACTAACACTAACACACACGTCAATCATTGCGCGAACGTATGACGTAGCATGCTACGTAACTTGTGTCGGTGATATCATATGACCGTGCTCGAAAGTGGATCATGACCACATGTACAGAATAATATTCTATCAATATAATCATCTGTGATCATGACAGACAGGCAGAAAGAGCAAAAACAGAACAACTCGGCTCACGCGCGAGCAATGTCATCAGTTTTGTTGTGAGCATTTTCCAACGAAAAATACACGTAACTGGTTATTTCTGGTAATTTTCTTTCTTTCGTGTTTTTTCTCTCGTTTGTTTGTTGTTCTTAAGTCTGGATTTGACTTATCCTTCAGTTCTTTTAAAAATCTGAAACAAGAATGACTGCTAGCGTTCTAAAACAAGACCCAAACGCATAAAAGGTTCAAAAGAACGCTATTTATTAGGACAAAACACATGCGAATTTTCGGGGTAATCCGCTTTATTAAGCTACAAAACGACACTTAAACAACAGTTAAACGGTAAGCACTGGACTCGAGAACAACAAAGCTCAACCAAAAACAGACAAGTGGCTTAGCTCTACATCTCTTCTTTCATTGTTTTTTACGGTTTAAGTGTCGTTTTGTAGCTTGATAAAGGGGATTACCCCGAAAATTCGCATGTTGTGTTTTGTCCTAATAAGTAGCGTTCTTTTCAATCTTTTACGTGTTTGGATCATCAGTTCTTTCACGTAGGCCAGTCGATGTTCACCTAGTTGTTGCCTTTCCCTTCTTCTCCTGGAACGCATGCGTACAACTTCATTTTCGTTTCGTCGCGAAAAGCTGCTGAACGATTGTAAAGTGCTCCAGTCCCGGTCCTTGCTACTGCGGCGAGATTATATCATTAACCCCTTCACTGCCACGAATTCACTGCCACGAAGTCGCTTGAAAAAGACGGCAATAAAAGTGAGAAATTGGAAGTCCTGCATCCTTTTTTTCTTTTTCTTTTTCATTTTAGTATGTGAAAGGGTTTCTATCAAAACGGTTAGCATCGAAAGAACATGTGTCATAGAACCGGAAAATATACTGTTTGCAGGCCTGTGTGTACACTTTTCAGGCCGGAAATTTTACAGGCTGGGGCAGTGATGGGATTAATGGTCGCAGATAATATTCCAAGAATATTTGTCTATCAGGACTGATGACCGAGCGTGTACTGAATCAAAAAGCCAGTGAGATAGATCGTTGTTGTTTGCCTCATTTAGAGACTAGACCGGCGACTGAAAAGGCCACGTGATTGACGAGCTGTTGCACGTGGAGCAAGTCAGTCCTGCCCTGGCTCACGGTTTAACACGTTAATACCGCTGTGCTCTGTCTCTGTGGGCTTTGGAAGCCGCTCAGGCCTTTTGCACACACAGACAAAACAGCCGCACACAGACCTGCCAAAGGGTACTATTTGGTTTTATTTTTCATTACGTGTTGGAAACACACAGTTGGGCGGGATGTGAAGCGTTTGTGTCGGGGGAGGAGGGGGGGCGGGGGGGGGGGGGTGAGTGCCCGGACATGTCCTCGTCGTCTCTCCGCAGTGTGATACTGCGGACGCAGAAATTATGGTTCCCTGTGTTAGCAAACCGTATGTATCGAGGTAGGCCACGCAAGCTTCACATAGTATCTGGAATTTTCCCTTCCTTTCTCTTTTCTTACCTTCCTGGTCCATTCAACATAAAAAATAAAATCTCCCAAATCCTCTCTCCATTTTGTCCTTGCGTTGGACGTGGCTAACGAAAGTTGCGGGCCCCCGCGGAATGAAGCGGGTCACCGCGCCCGTTGTCACGACTAAAGCGCCTGGTCAACGAAGGTTCCCGTGCTGGGATCCCGCTGAATATGAAGTTAATAAGCTTCTAAACTGTCACTGCTGACGAAGGCTATGAACAGGAAACTTTATAATAATTACATAGTTTATGTCACGTATCGTGACTGTGAATTTGACCTTTTTTTGAGTCCTGATTTATGCTGAAAACGACGCGAAGAATTTGTCTAAAAATATTTCAGTCGTTTGAAAATAAACGTCAACATTAAGATTATTTAAGATTATGCTAGATGTGTTTGCTTTGACTGTGTTGTGTGTAGAACTGTGAGTTGCGTAGGTGAGCCGGTTTGGCCTAGCGGTAAGGCCGGTAAGCAGAAGGACCTCGGATCGATTCCGCTTCGGCTTTCCTTTCTCTTCAAAAAGGTTGTAGTTTGTGGACACTGTCCTGTGACTTTGTCCCTCACAAATAATGAAACATTAAAATGGCTCTCATCGCTGCCCATCTTAATGCAGGAGTCATTCTGGTGGTGACAGTGCAGCAATAGGTATGTAATCTCCCTCTCTCCCCACCTTCATACCCTCTTCTTCCCCCCACCCCCTCCCCGTCCCTAGTAAGTCTAATGGTTTCTGTGGACGTTGAGCACCATGCTTACTTACTTACTGTTGCGTGGTTTGCGGCTGTGGCGTGTGGCGTGTGTCTGTGGCGGCCTTAACAGAACATGTAGGGGGACAGCGCCGTCAACTGTGGAGAGGACATCAGAGATGACAGGGACAGTTGATTAAAGGACCGCCGTGTCCGTAGAACGAATAACACTGCATCCCAATGGTGTTCTCTCCTCCCCAGCTTAACTATCACCTGGGGATTGGCAAGAATGGGTCTGTGATCGATACCCTGCCGCCCAATTCATTTCGCCGTGACAACGGTGTCTGGAACAGCTAACGAAACAAGACTAATTTGTCATTTAATTCCTCTTTACAGCCCGAGTCTCCTTTGTCTCTTTTTAGGGCTCGTTTCCCATTTGCATCGTACACTTCTTTGTCTCTCGGTGGACATCATCCAACAAAAGACTTTGAAACAAGGCGGCTTCTGCTGGCTCCATGAAACTAAGGACTCCGGCTGTAGTTTTTGTTGTTGTCGTTTTTCCCTCACAGTGAGGCGTTTTGTCGTTGTGGGTCTTGGCCGTTATTTCGGACGCACGTGCTCTGGTTTAAAAGCTGACAGTTATTTATTGGTTTGTTTTTCACAACTTGCGGCGTGTGCAAAGTTCTAGTGGTTTTTATGGCTCGCCGCCGTTCCTTTTTTGAACCGACATTGACGCCCCCCCCCCCTCCCCATCCAGCATGCAACAAGTGTTTTAGAACTGTTGAACGGATATTAGGAACACGTGTTTTAGAACTGTTGAAAGGATATTAGCAACACGTGTTTTAGAACTGTTGAACGGGTATTAGGAGCATGTGTTTTAGAACTGTTGAACGGATATTAGCAACACGTGTTTTAGAACTGTTGAACGAATATTAGCAACACGTGTTTTAGAACTGTTGAACGGATATTAGCAACAAGTGTTTTAGAACTATTGAACGGATATTAGCAACAAGTGTTTTAGAACTGTTGAACGGATATTAGGAACAAATGTTTTAGAACTGTTGAACGGATATTAGCAACACGTGTTTTAGAAATGTTGAACGGATATTAGCAACAAGTGCTTTAGAACTGTTGAACGGATATTATGAACACATGTTTTAGAAATGCTGAACGGATATTAGCAACAAGTGCTTTAGAACTGTTGAACAGATATTAGCAACAAGTGTTTTAGAACTGTTGAACGGATATTAGCTTAAATCAATCTATATCAACTAGCGGCAACGGAAAACAAGGAAAACGTTAAAGGGGTTAACAAACAAACAAAAAAACAAAACAAAAAGAGGAAAAAAGGTTACAATGTGTACATCGGAATTTGTTAAAAATGTATTATTATTATCGGTATTACGAAGTGGACGAATTCGATCAGTGAAAGTGTGTTTTTGCTGCAGAAGAAAAGGCCGGAATTGAGAACATTTGTGTTTGTAGGGTAAACAGTGGATTTCAGTTTCTGTGGAATGTTCGGAAAAGATCAGTTACGTCTAAAAGCATAATGGAATTGATCACCGATAATTATGTTCAAGGTGCCATTTAGTTCACAGCCATTTTTTTACGACGTACATGCGTTCTGATTTGCATGCCCCCCCCCCCCCCACACACACACACACACACACGTACATGTGTTGTGATCTGTATGCCTCTCTCCACATTCCAAGTACTGGCATAGTTCAGGAGCTGTGTGAGAGTCGAGGTGGCCGTCCTGAGCTGTCCGTCCTAACGAGCCTTCTGGTTTCCGTGGACGTAAAGAATTATTGCACCGTGCTTCGGCATTGGTCACAACTTGTCCCTAATATGTCAACTGACATCTGAGGACATTAAGCATCACTTCATCATCATCATCCAAGTACTGGTTTACGACATCCTTCCTTCAACCGCTGCCTTATTTAGTTACGCCATAGGGTCCAGAAAACTCAGTGCCAGCTAACGAGCAGTTTTTTGTTGGTGCTCAAACAGTAGTAAGTTTGTTACAAACAACTCAAATTATATCAGACGTTTGTTTTATAACTGACCATGTTGCTTACGCCAACTCAAATAAAACCAAAATCGTTTGAACCGAGACGGAACTTATTTTTTTACCCGGGGTGGATGCGTCTCATGTTTACGTATGTGCTTGGGTGCTAGGTTGCTCCCACAGTCTTATCAGTACCCAAACCTTTCGCAGGGCGCTGACTGCGTCGGTGGACAGCTGCGCGGAGATAAAGAGTGGCCCTTCAGTGGCGTAACTAAATCTGGCAGAGTTTGGAGGAAGGTGCCGGAAAGCGATGTTCGGAGTGTGGCCTCTCTCTCCACCCCCACCCGCACCGAACACATACGTACTTTTTCTTTAAAAATCCAGTCTGTGGCGGCCTCTTCTGTGTTCTCTGCTTGACATTGTGGGACAAAATCGAGGGGGGGCGAGGGGGAGGAGGGGGGCGGGCTGATGCACCCAATAGGCTCTTTATGAAGAGAGTGGGACTCTCTCTCTTTTTCTTCCGTCAGATTTCTCTTTAAGGTCTTCTAAAGCTAAATGTAACGCCTCAACAATTAATCACTTGCCTCCCTCTCTCTCTCTCTCTCTCTCTCTCCACTTCGACCTAAACTGAAAAATTCAGTGCTGTGAGATATACAAAGAGAGCTCAAAGCTGTGTGAACAGGGAGGTGAACCTGGGCTCTTACCCTCCCCCACCCCCTTCCCTCGTCCCTGATAAACCATGCGGTTTCTGTGGACGTAAAGCATCAGCGAATCGATCTACAAACCGGTGTGCATTAGTAGAACGTACCAAAGAATCCCCAGGCACGCCCAGATACTGTTTTAAACACTCTGTTGCTACAGCGCTTAACTGTCCTTGAGTGAGTGCCAGGGAACAAGCGTGGATCAAAATGAAAAAAAAGCAAACGCATTTCTGATGCTCTGAATCCCGCTATGATAGGCTACGGTTGTGAGGGCCAAAGCGCTGTGTACATGAAACAATACACAACATAGTTTAATAATGCGCTATATAATTGTGTCACTCCATCCCTCACTCTCTCTCCCGTATCCACACACGCTCACATGTACACACACGCTCGCACACACACACACACACACACACACACGCACGAACGCATGCACACACGCACACGCACACACACACACACACACACACACACACACACACACACATGCCCCACCCCTGCTATCCAGACCGTGCATAAATCATCTCTTCCAGTTGTACGCAACGTGACGTAATCCACACCGTTATTTAATCAAGATCCACGCAGTAGACTTGCAACTAATCAGACATGAAACGGAGATTATTTTGTTTGGGTTCCCGCTTACGTCGGCATTACTGGCAAATCGGCAGCAGACTCAGCTGCTAACGATGCCCCTGATGGCAACATCTTAGACAAATTGAGCCTTTAGTTTGGTGTGAAGCCTCAGTCAAAGGAGGCAGGCAACCTGAGAGATGTGACTGATTATCCCGAAAGCAAATGACACCAGATACATTCCTCAGTTTAATTGACGTCTTCCAAGATGGGGAAAATAACTGACACCAGATCACTACGAAGCTTAACAACCTTGTTACCAAATGCCTCGGACGTGCGTATATAACAGAGACTTGCTGCAACAGCTCTAAAATTGATTTTTTTTTAAAATTGGAAATCCTTGGTAACACCCACAGACACACACACACACACACACACACACACACACGCACGCACGCACGCACACACACACCGGAGGAAAGAAAGGGGGGTGGGGGAAGAGAAAGGAAAAAAGATCACACAAAGAAAGTACTTTTTTACTCTGAGTTTGAGCTCCCTGTTTGAATGTAGCCATGCTGTCTCGCTCTTTCCCAACCAAGACCACGAAAAGGCTGGGTGGTCGTCACGTAACTGACACTTTTACCAAACGTTCCAGCTGGATTCATGACGTCACTGGCACAGACTTACTGGGCACAAAATGGCAACGCTCAGCTCACGGCCCTGTTTTCGCTACATTCAAACAGGACAGACAAATAGAGTTAAAAGCTGATGTATGACTACAGATTCTGTTCGTTTTTTATCGACAGGCCCTGTAGTCCTTCTTCGCTTCCGTTCGCCCTGACATAACCGTCATGGTTGACTGGGCGTAAACAACAACACTATTCCCTCTTCGCTTCCGTTCGCCCTGACATAACCGTCATGGTTGACTGGGCGTAAACAGCAACACTATTCCCTCTTCGCTTCCGTTCGCCTTAAAAGAACTGGCCTTCTGAAAATGTTTTAGCCAAGAAGGGCGGCCTTCTCCCTGCAGGTAGAACAAATCAAGATCAAGACTGAAATCAAGGGGGGAAAAAACCCACAAAAAAACCCCGTTCGATTATTTAAAAAAAGCTACTGTCACTCATTTAGAATCACGACCGACAAAAGCGCAGTGAGTCTGCTCGAGAGCGCCTTATAAAAACGATCATCATCATCAAGAGTATTGTTCTCAAATGCGCCGTTGGTTTTAATTTTAAATTTACAATCCGGGTTGCGTGAGTGACGATTAGCGGAACTGGCTGTAGAAAACACCGACCAATACCAGAGCTGGCCTAACGGCCTAATGGCTAGTCGCGGCCTCTTTGCTCTTCTTCTCTGGTGAGGTAGAGAGAGGGGGAGGGAGAGAGAGCAAGACAGTAGATAGTGACACATTTGATTGTATAAACGCGAACAGCCCCTTAAATGGGGAAGGAGGGGGGCACGAGAGAGAGAGAGAGAGAGAGAGAGAGAGAGAGAGAGAGAGAGAGAGAGAGAGAGAGAGAGAGAGAGAGAGAGAGGCTTACCTGAATTTTTGCCATTACAAAGATGACAATCTGACAGAGGACGACGAGAACAACAGCGATGACATTGGAAACAGCAAAAATCAGGAACGCCTCAGTCCCCGTAAATCTTCCAAAATAGCACTCCGTCACTCGACTGTCTCTCATCTCGTAAGCAACAGCCGTCATGACAACAGGCAACACCCACAACAGGGTCAAGGTCACGGTCAGCGTTTTCTTGGTCAGGAGTTGCGAAGAGCTGAAGGGCTTGGCCAAGGTGATGACCTTCTCGGCGCTGAAGACCAGAATGCTGTAGAGCGTGACGAGTTGCAGGTAGGACAGAGCCCCATAGCGAACTCGACACTCCAGGGAAAACTCCGTCCAAATGTCGACAACCACAGTGAGGTAGGTGAACGAGAGTCCGAGCAGGGCGTCGGCCAGGGCTATGTTGACCAGAAAGGCTTTGAGCGCCATTTGCAGGGACCTTGAACGAATGAGCGCCAAAACGGTGATACCATTGGCCACCATAATCCCTATGCCCAGGGCAACACGCACCGCTTTCATAGCCGCAGAAATCTGGTAGTCGCAAATGACGCAGTCGTCTGGGCTGGTCGACTGTGACGTGTTGCCACGGCTGACGTCAATCTGCGGTGAATTTGGGGTCAGTGTGACGTCATCAGGCCCTGTTGCTTTCAGCTCCGTGGTAGTGGCCATGACGTCATATAATGATGTGCCTTGTTTAAGCACTGACGTCAAGTTCAGTCTCTGCCGCGTTATGGTGAAAACTAGATGCTTGGCCTGGAAAAAAATCCCGACGACAGTGATATTCGATGACAAAACAAAACAAACAACAAAGAGCCCCCCCCCCCAAAAAATAATAATAATAATAATAAATAATTTAAATAAAAAAATAAATAAAATAAAAATCAACTTTAAAAAAAGAGGAAAAAGGGCTTGAGTCGCAACTTCTCATTTTGCACAACAATGTGGTTTATGCTGTTTCTTGCTAAAACCATT
Organism: Alviniconcha marisindica; assembly: GCA_018857735.1. NCBI lineage: Eukaryota > Metazoa > Mollusca > Gastropoda > Provannidae > Alviniconcha > Alviniconcha marisindica. Next base: position 344,809 of record JABMCL010001503.1, on the reverse strand, counting down.
TACCAAGATGGAGAAACGGTCAATTCAAATCTGGTTGCGATGATTTTTTTCAGTTTTGATATTAGTTCGTTTTCTTTTGGTTTGGTTGTTCGCTGTTGTTTTTCCAGTCGTTTCTCTGCTGATTAGTTGTACATTTTTTTTTAAACGCCGTTTATCAAAAATGACCAATATCTGTGGTTTTCTAACGCACGATTATTTGTGTCGTGCCCAGTTCATTGACGAGATCAACGCAGACAGTTATTATGATAGTCTCATGTTAAGACGCTCGTACACGAGCTGTTTCGGCCGTATGATTGGGGAGGACCATCCGAGCCTCATCGCAAACGAATCGTGTGTCAGCATTAATAGCCGCACGGTTGTTTCAACCGCATCGGTTTTACACTGTCCGTTCCAAATACAGCATGCTGTCATTGTGTGTGTGTGTGTGTGTGTGTGTGTGTGTGTGTGTGTGTGTGTGTGTGTGTGTGTGTGTGTGTGTGTTGTGTGTACCCATTTTTATTTTTTATTTTTTGGATCTAGTATTCTTTTGGTTATTGTTCTTGCTTCTTCTTTTTCTTTAAAGATCTTCCTTTCTCTGGTTTCTTGTCGTTTTTGTTTGCTCTGGAAATCCGTGTGGTTTTGTTGTTGTTGCTTGTTTCGTTTTGTTGTGTGCATTTATATTTTCTCTTTATTGCCGTGTCAGTCTAACCGTTGTGAAATTTGTCAGAGGTTCTTTCATTGATGTTTAGGGTTTCTGAAATAAATTACTTGACTTTGATGGTAACTCGGTTAGCACGGTTGAATAAGTCGACCTTCCCTTTGCTTTAACGCTTCAGTCTGGCTGTATCGTGTGGCAGCCAGTACGTTTAAGACGGACGGGTCCGACCGCATGGGGTTCGAACTGTCCTCAACCATACTGCCGACACTGTTCGTGTATCAACGCCTTTACTAACAACTTTAGTTTTGCTGGTCTAATCCCAGCTGAACTGAAAATGTGCTCAAGTGAGACAAAATTGATTATGAACTTGAATTTTATTGAGAGAGAGAGAGAGAGAGAGAGAGAGAGAGAGAGAGAGAGAGAGAGAGAGAGAGAGAGAGAGAGAGAGAGAGAGAGAGAGAGAGAACTCAAACTCGAAAACTTTAATACTCAAGGATAGTAGCGTTAGGTCCATTTGGACCTATCTAACAGCCAGTCCTTGGCATACTACAAACACAAATAAACACGACAATACCACAAATAAATATTATAAGCACGATTAAGCAATGCAGCTTCATAGTGCCTACAAATGTGCAGAAACATCAGAATTAAATTTCTTTCATGGGCACACATGTATACAACACTCAATTTTTTAGGCAAACGTGTGATTCAAACAAATCCGTCCAAATCTGTGTGTGTGTGTGTGAGAGAGAGAGAGAGAGAGAGAGAGAGAGAGAGAGAGAGAGAGAGAGAGAGAGAGAGAGAGAGAGAGAGAGAGAGAGAGAGAGAGAGAGAGAGATTCAATCCTCTAAATGCAGTCCTCTTGCCACATGCGGAGCATTTGCTGATGTACATTTGCACATACCGGTTGACCCCCGGAGTTTTCAGCTGGGGAACACAAGCAACAACGGCTTCGTAATGCTCCTGTGATATTATGTTGGTTTCCACAAAGACCCACAGGGAGACTGGCTGCACGCAAGGGCCCCGGCTTGCCACTCGCTGCACGCTCTGGCTCTTTGATACCGGCCACGGACGGTGCCTGCTCCGTCCGTCACGCCAGCTCCGTTCGTCTGCTGACACTCCACTCCTTCGTCTTCCATCCGATCATCTAGTCAAGCCTTATGGTCGACGCTCCCTTTTCCATCAAGCACAATTACTCTGGAACAATCAATCTACCCTACTCTCTCCGACACTCTTCTTCCACAGCATCATTTAAATCTGCCCTCAAGACACATCTTTTGAACTTTGGACTCTCTATGTTTTGAGTGTGCGTGCAGTCGTGTGCCATTGATTTCGTGTGTGTGTGAGGTGGGGGAGGGGGAAGCGGGAGGGGGCGCGAGTGTGTGTGTGTGTGTGTGTGTGTGCGTACGAATGTGTGCGTGTGGGCGGGCGTGCATGCGCGCGCGCGCGTGTGTGTGTTAGTGTTAGTGTGTACCTGTGTTAGTGTTAGTGTTAGTGTTAGTGTGTGTGTGTGTGTGTGTGTGTGTGTGTGTGTGTGTGTGTGTGTGTGTGTGTGTGTGTGTGTGTGTGTGTGTGTGTGTATGTGTTGTTTGTGTGTGTATGTGTGTGTGTGTGTTGTGTGTGTGTGTGTGTGTGTGTGTGTGTGTGTGTGTGTGTGTGTGTGTGTGTGTGTGTGTGTGTGTGTGTTGTGTGTGTGTGTGTGTGTGTGTGTGTGTGTGTTTTGTGTGTGTGTGTGTATTGTTGTGTGTGTGTGTGTGTGTGGTGTGTGTGTGTGTGTGTGTGTGTGTGTGTGTGTGTGTGTGTGTGTGTGTGTGTGTGTGTGTGTTTAAATTAAGGCCAGACTTCTTACACAAAACATATTTTTTGAAGGTATAGTTCTTGTAATAAAAATTGTCCGAATGTTAACCCAGTGGATGTTTTCAATTTGGTCGGCTAGCTAATTATAACCAATGCAAAATTAATCAACTCTCACACATAGAGCCTAAAAGCAGCAACTTTGCTACTAATACTCACTGGATTGTTTGTACCGGCAATTTCGAAGCCAGAATCACTAATGCAACAGACATTCGTAAATCGATTTCTTTCGTTTCCTATTGTGATCTGCCATCGCAAAGTTTGGGGTGGCTGACCGAAACAATCAGTCTTCCCTGCGGAGTGGTTGTCTCCCTTCATCGCTTTCGCCCGAACTGCATGTTGAATTTTATCCTGCCGGATATCAGTCCTACGCTCTCTCGCTTCTTATGTTCATCATGCCGGATATCAGTTCTATATTCTCTCGCTTCGGCTGCAGAATTGATTCCTTAAAACAAAATTGCGTGAACCTGGCAACCCGAAGGACTCACAAAGGATCAAAGAATGAGCCAGTACACGATAAAATCACGAAGACAGTTTGGAAACAATCCTCTTTTTAAAACAACGAGGAAATAGTGACTTTACACCACATCTGCAAAACAGAAAGAACGACGATGACAACAACAACTACTACTACTACTGTTGCTGCTGCAGCTGCTACTATTGCTACTACTGCTTCTTCTACTGCTTCTTCTACTACTGCTGCTGCTGCTGTTGCTGCTACTGCTGCTGCTGCTGACTACTACTACTACACTACTGCTGCTGCTGTTGCTGCTACTGCTGCTGCTGCTGCTACTACTACTACTACTACTACTACTACTACTACTACTACTACTACTACTACTACTACTACTACTACTACTACGTACATCCTGCCAACATGGCGAATGTAGGCCCATATTCAGTTTTTCGTTTGTTTTCTTGTTTTCTTTCTTTTCTTCTTCGTTTAAAAAAAAAATGTTGTTTTTGTTTTTGTTTTTTGTTTTTGGAAGGCTGCCAATCATTTCTTTAAACAGTCCCTGGGGAAAAACAAAGTAACATATACATTATTTTGTAAACAAATACTTTAAAAAAAAATCTCATGGCATACGGTTATCTTTCTTTCCGTTATCAGGCCCACTTTGTCTGGAACTCACTTCCGTCTGCTACACCGCCAGAGATACTTCCTTTAAAACGAAGCTCAAATCTCACGTAAAATCATTCCCACCAGGCCATCGGGCTGACCCTTGCATGCAGTCAGGGGGTGGGGGCTGATGGAGGGGGGGGGGGGGGGGGTGTGTGGTGGTGTGGCGGGCGGGGAAGGGGAGGGGGGGGGGTGTAATAACAGATTTGTGTATAATTATATCAACATTGTGTATTCTGATGTCGTTTTTGCTTGATTATGAAATGTTCACGCCTAAGGTTCACGTGCGAAGATTGCTACAGCCACAGACTGGTTAGTTTCGTAATCACGTTTCAGTTAAACTGATCGACGTATCAACCCCTGGCATTTGAACCCACATTATATACACAGATAATATACAGAACAATGAGGCGCGTGAAGGATTCGCACGAGGATTTATTGTGGTCATTTATATACAACAGAAACAAACACAAACAGCAGCGACAATGAGAACACACACACACACACACACACACACACACACACACACACACACACACACACACACACACACACACACACACACCACACACAACACACACACACACACAGCACACCCCACAAATATCACACACACAAGATACTACACACACACACACCCCCACACACACACACACACCACACACACAACACACACACACACACACACAACACACACACACACACACACAACAACACACACACACAACACAACACACACACACACACACACAGGACAGCAGACAAAAACACACACACAGCAACAACACAACACACAGGCGGGGAGGTACAGCATTCCCGCTATACCAGCAACTGCAATAACAACAGCAACAACAGGAGCAATAGCAACAACGACAACACCAAACAACAACACTGATGAAGATGTAGGCTATACCAACAAGGCACAGTAAAAACAAAAGACAGCACCTACCTGGCCGGTATGCAATCGGTCTTTCTGTCGAGTGACCAAAAAGCCCCAGACTGGTTAGTTTCGTAATCACGTTTCAGTTAAACTGATCGACGTATCAACCCCTGGCATTTGAACACAACGCTGCTGGCGTCGGCTGTAGACCTAACTGGGAAGCAAGGAGCGACGACTGTGTTTGCCTAACCGCTTGCTTTTTATTCAGGGAACAGCACTCGTTATTAGGATTTTGAGCGAGTCTGATGAAAGAGCTTCGTTTGATCCGCGCGTGAAACACACGCGCACGCACATACATTCACGCTCGCACATACACGGTCGTTCGCGCGCGCGCGTGCACGCCACACACACACACACACATCAAAAAGAGTCACGAGGTTGGGTTTGCTCACCACTGAGTTGAATTGCAAAGCACTGCTAATTCAGCCGTTAGATCAGGTAAGCGATTACCTGCTATTTCAGTCTTTTCTTTTTTGCCCCGGTCCTCGGACTTTGAAACCGAAAATGAAATGTTTTTATGGCTGACAGTTAGGCCGTGTAATGAATGACAAGCAAACAAAATTAGATCTGGGCGTCGGAAGAAAAATGGTATTGTTTCCCTGGTGTGTCATAATTCGTGTATTGATCTAGAAAATACCTTAAGGCGTTTTTACGGAAGAAAGCTTGGGAAAGTTGACACTAGAAGTAGAAAGGGACATCCTGTGTATTACGTGAAATTATTTTCTGTGTCCACATCGTCGATGTGAGGCGATCCATCTGATTTAAATGCACAGACGAATGTTGTTTATATTGGCTGTTTGTCTTTGTTCTTGTTGTTGTTTGCATTTTGTTGTCGCAAATCTGACCAATTTTTCCCGACTGCGCACACATTTATAATTATCAAATGTGATAGTACGAATATATTCAAACAAATATTTTCAGATTTCAGTTCAGATTAGAATCTCGTATCAATATAGTCATACCAAAGACTCTTACTTCTGTTAAATCACTCTTCATTTCCATCAAAGATTTCCCCCTGCGATAAACAGTCTTTGTTTTCATCTTCTTTTCTTCTTCCTTTCTTCCTGACTGCCGCAGAATGCGCACAAACGTCGTCTGATTATCAAGTGTCAGTTTAGTGCAAGACAAATAGATTCAGATTCAGATTATGTGGATTCAAATATATCGTCGAACAAAAGATGCTTATTTTGCTTTGTCTCTGTCTCTGTGTGTGTGTCTCTGTCTGTATGTCTGTCTGTCTGTCTCTGACCTGAGCATAAGTGACCATTGTCCCAGTTCCTGTTTAAGATCGATTAAACTTCCAACATGTGAGCCTAAAACCCATTCCTGTACATCATTTCAGTCTTTCAAGCATTTTAATAAGACTGCCTTTTGCGCTGACCTGCACTGGGCTGAATGTGTGTGTGTGTGTGCGCGCGCGCGCGCGTGTATGTGTGTGTGTGCGTGCGTGCGTGCGTGCGTGTGAGTGTGTGTGTGGTGTGGTGTGGCGCGTGCGTGCGTGCGTGCGCGTGTGTGTATGTGTGGGTGATGTGTTGGCTGATGATACAGCTCAGCGGGATCGCTGCATGGATTCCACCCATCTTTCTTGCACAGGTAGGTAGGTAGTGTTACTTAATGTCCTCAGATGTCAGTTGACATATTAGGGACAAGCTGAGACCAATGCCGAAACATGGTTCAACATAGCTTTACGTCCACGGAAACCACAAGGCTCGTTAGGACGGACAGCCCAGGACGGCCACCTCGACTCTCACACAGCTCTTTCACATAAGACTATATCATTTATAAACAGCTAACTTGACAGAGACCTACATTTATCCAACAAACATCGAGGACGTATTTCACTTTATTGTAATAGTTTAAATAATTTGGGGAAAAAATATTTTAAAAAATAATAATAATAAAAATTGCGAAACAATAATGGCAAGCAATACCAAATACAGTTTCTCTTCTTAATTATATAATATTTTACCATAAATCGTCATCACATGCAACCAGCAAATACATAAATCCAAAACCAGTTTGTGTAGAAAATAATTATGTTAACGTATATAACTACTTCGAATACAGTTTGTATTTGGTGGAGTAGACTAATATCTTGCACTTCTTGCAGGTTCAGAAACACATGTTTTGATTTATTTCACAAGCAGCAAATACAACAAAACAAAAGGTATGCCGCTTTTTGGATCGCCGCCTTCCCCTTATCTATCAGTTAAAATTCATGCTCTTATAGTGTGTGCGTGCGTGCGTGCGCGCGCGCGCGCGCGCGCGTGTGTATGTGTGTGTGTGTGTGTGTGTGTGTGTGTGTGTGTGTGTGTGTGTGTGTGTGTGTGCGTGCCTGTGTGTACGTGCGTGTGTGCGTGCGTGCGTGCGTGCCTGTGTGTACGTGCGTGTGTGCGTGCGTGCGTGCGTGTGTTTGTGTGTGCGTGTGCGTACGTGCGTGCGTGCGTGCGTGTGCATGTGTGTGTGTGTGTGTGTGTGTGTGTGTGTGTGTGTGTGTGTGTGTGTGTGTGTGTGTGTGTGTGTGTGTGTGTGTGTAAGCGCGTGCCTGTGTGGTCTCCAGCTTCTTCCAGGTGTGACTTTGACAAACTAACGTTCTGACGGAATGCGAGCGTAGCGTTATCCACTCGCTGTACTCAACTCGCTCTCGACAGTGCGAGAGGAAAGGCAGCGCCCTCGTTACACGGAGAAGGTGACGTCAGTGCCAGCCTTGGGCACGGCAGGGCGGTACGTGTCCGACCCCACCGCACCTTCTATCGGCATCCTCGCCGTCTCCTCGTTCAGGAAGTGCGGAACCCCGGGCCGCTTGGACCCCGAGCCGTCTGCCCCCGTCATCATGCGGCCCAGGGCCCGGCCCTCGCTGCCTCGGCCCGCTGTCTCCAACAGAAGCTTGGACCCCGGGTGGCAGTGTCGGGACGGACTCAGCCGCCTGTGGGGAGAGCCGCTTCTCTTCGACAGCTCCAGGCTGAGGCTGCTGTCTCCGTCGCTGCCCCCGGAGGTGTTGATGTCCCCCGTGCTGGGCTGGGAGGAGAGCAGGGGGAGGGTTTTGGGGCTCAGGCCTCGAGCGGCGCGCGACAGGCAGAAGCTGGGGTCGCCGGGCGGGTCGTTGTTCATCTCGGCAGCGAGCGACTCCTTCGTGATTTGGCTCTCCAGCTTTTCGAAAGAGTCCAGCTCTTCGTCGATGTCGGTTCTGGGCACCGTCAGCTGGCCGCTGTGACTCACCGTCGGGCGATACGATGGGTTAGTTCTGATTTTGGTTTTCGACAAACGGCTATTGGAAATGACGTTTTCGCCCGGCAAAATGTCCCAGGTGACGGATGAGTTGACCGGAGTCTGGCTCGCCTGCTTGCTTACTGCCGACGCGTGGCTTTCTCCGGAAATCTGGCTCGAGTTGTCTGAGCTGAGGTTCCAGTTGATCGACCATTCTGAGCTGGTTGTGTTACCGGCTTGCGTGAAGTTGGAAACTGGCAGCAAGTTTTGGGAGTACAGCTGGTGCCGGATGTTCCCGCAGCTATTGGGAAGCGGACGCAGACGACCGTCAGTGCTCGAGACGCGCAGGAGGTCGGGTTCGTGTAAAGGACTAGACTTTAGTAAGCCTCGCAGCTCTCCTACACTTTTGTTGGACAGTCCGCTCCACTGATGTTTCTCTTTTTCGGCCGAAGAGGAGTTCAGTATTTCAGCCCTGACATTCTGCAGCAGTTTAGCGGCGAGGGCGCTGAGCGGCGATGTGGGGTCACTCTCTCCGGAAGGCGCGCTGGGCTGTGAAGCAGGCTCGTTACCTCCGGAAGACCCGCCCGTCAGCGGCTGATCGTCCTCCCGTGCTCTGGAAGTCGTTATTCTGTGCGGGATACGACTTCGGCTTCGTTTCTTAGTCTGCATGGTTGCGCGACAACCGCCGCGTTCCAGACTGCTAAGGGTGACCTCCCTCGCCTTGGTGCGGGCGGCGCGAACGTCTAACCCCTTCGTGCTACAGTCGTCCGACAGCTGACGCGAAGCGTTCAGATGACCTATCTCCGATGGCACGGAGGCGGTGCGAATCGTTGTAGCCGACTTCCTCTCTGGACTGAAAGTCAGTCTGGCGTGCGAGGACTTTTGAAACTCGTCCAAGATGAATGATATGGATGTGTTTGACAACGGGTTGGGGTTCGCTTTCTCTTTGGCTGTTAGTCTGTACTCCGCAGGAAGACCGCCGGGTCTTTGTCTGGGGTTGGCCATTGAGTAGGGAACACTTCTTAACTTGCTGGGAGAGCTGTGGTTTCTTCTGGGAGAAGTGGAGCTGAACTCTCTGTTTTGAGACGTAGAACACGTTGATTTGACAGACCCGAAGCTGCCGTTGTGTCCGGCGCCGGGATGGTTTGATCGGATGCTCCTCTTCGGAGACGTAGACCGCGAGGGATTTGTAAATTCCAAGCTGTTTCTATGTCCATCGCTGGATTTGTCTGAAGCGGCACATTTTGGGAAATACACAGGAGCGTGGCTACTTTTCTGCGTTTCGTTTTCTGTGAGATTGTCTTTTTTCTTGCCCACTTCGCCCCGCTTCTTGGCTTGCGTGGTGAGGGCCTTCTGATCGTCGAGAAGTCTGGCAGTGGCCTTCTGCGCCTCGATGCTGATTTCACGAATGATTTTGTCGATGTGGATCAGACTGTTTTTGCTCTGCGTGAGGCTGTCCTTTCTAGCAGTGGCCAGAACCAGCTTGGTGTCGGAGGCGGAGGGTCCGGTGTCCAGGCTTTGAGCCGCCCCTCCTTGGTCGTCTGTATCCCCAGCACCAGCATCAGCGTCACCCTTTCCCTTCTTCCCTCCTTTCTCCTTCTTGCTCTTTTTGCCTGTCTGGGGCTGTCTGTTTCCCTTCGGGAACTTCTCGTGGGATTCCAGTTTGGGCTCTGGGAAGCACATCTTGAATTTTCTCTTTCGTTTGTTGGCGGAGGGGGGCAGCTCTTTGTCATCCTGACTGACTGTGTCCAGGGTGGTGTTTTCAACGTCCTTTCCGTCCCCATCGTTGCCATGGAGACTGTCGTCCGGAAGGTCAAGGGTTCTACCGTCTGTGCGGTATCTGTTGTGTCTGGATCTTGACTGCGCGGAACAGAAACAGAAAACAACCTTTGTGAAAGTTGAAATTTCAAGTAAAGTGATTGTAAAGGCTAAGAAAACACTGCTGAAAGCATCTGTACGTGTGTTTCTAATAGGGTATTTTAAGCGGTTTTCATACTTAATTTTGTTTTTGTTTATTATTTTCAGTGTCGCGTGCTTTTTGTTTTAGTTTTTTGTTCTTTTTTAATTTTTATACTTGACGATGCTTTTTAGCTGTTTGTCTGTGTTTTCCAACACTGACCCCCTTTCTTTTACCCAAAACAAGTACACTGGCTTGGCAGAACTGTCTGTGGTGACGTTACTCTACTGTGCTTAATTGTTTGACGGTCCCAGGACGGATGCTAGCGAGGCGCGATCGGCTCTGCTTCGGAGCATCACTCGCGTTCCAGGGCTTGTACGGCATCTGCTGTCCGGAACTACACAGAGCTGTGGTCCGGAGGTATAGAAAAAGGACGTTACGTACTCTGAACCACGCCATGAATGTGGAATCTGATATACAAAGTATACGCACTCAGACCAGATGAGTGCAGAACTTGGTATGCAAAGTGTACGCAAACTGAGTCATTCGATGAGAGTGGAACTTGACATGCAATGTAGTACGTACTCCGAGTCACCGGATGAGAGTTACTTGATATTCAAAGTATACGTGCTCTGAACCACTGGAGGAGTGCGGAACTTGATATGCAAGGTATACGTGCTCTGAACCACTGGATGAGTGTGGATTTGGATACTCTTAGCCACTGGATGAATGTGGGACTTGATATACAAGGTATAATTATGTATTTTGAACCACTGGATGAGTATGGCACTTAATATACAAAGTATACGTATTCTGAACCAATGGATGAGCGTGAAACGTGATATTCTTGGCCAGTGAGTGAGTGTGGAACTTGATATTCAAAGCCACTGGATGAGTGTGGAACTTGATATACAAAATATACGTACTCTGAACCACTGGATGAGTGTGGAACTTGATAGACAAAGTATACGTGCTCTAAACCACTGGATGAGTGTAGAACTTGATATACAAAGTATACGTGCTCTAAACCACTGGATGAGTGTAGAACTTGATATACAAAGTATACGTGCTCTAAACCACTGGATGAGTGTAGAACTTGATAAGAAAGTATACGTGCTCTAAACCACTGGATGAGTGTAGAACTTGATAGACAAAGTATACGTGCTCTAAACCACTGGATGAGTGTAGAACTTGATAGACAAAGTATACGTGCTCTAAACCACTGGATGAGTGTAGAACTTGATATACAAAGTATACGTGCTCTAAACCACTGGATGAGTGTAGAACTTGATACAGAAAGTATACGTGCTCTAATCCACTGGATGAGTGTATAACTTGATATAGAAAGTATACGTGCTCTGAACCACTGGATGAGTGTAGAACATGATACAGAAAGTATACGTGCTCTGAACCACTGGATGAGTGTAGAACATGATACAGAAAGTATACGTGCTCTGAACCACTGGATGAGTGTAGAACATGATACAGAAAGTATACGTGCTCTGAACCTCTGGATGAGTGTAGAACATGATACAGAAAGTATACGTGCTCTGAACCACTGGATGAGTGTAGAACATGATACAGAAAGTATACGTGCTCTGAACCACTGGATGAGTGTAGAACTTGATATGCAGAGTATACGTCCTCTCAACCACTGGATGAATGTGGTAATTTACATACAAAATACACCTGCTCTGAACCATTGGATGAGTGTGGATCTTGACAAAGTAGACATGCTCTGAACCACTGGATGAGTGTGAACTTCAGATATGAAGTATACGTACTCTGAACCACTGGATGGGTGTAAACTTGAGATGCAAAGTGCTCTGAACCACTGGACGAGGGTGGAAAGTCATATACAAAATGTAAGCAGTCTGAATCGCTGGACGAGTATGGAACATGAAAGACAGAATATAATCAACCTGACCATTGGATGGGCGTAGAACTTGATATGCAAATATTACACATTCTCAACCGCTGGCTGAATATAGAAATCAACATCGCGAAGTATTCTCATCCTGAAGCACAGGGCGGGTGTGGATTTTGATATACAAAGTACATCGCCTAACCATTGGATGAATGTGGAACTTGATATACAAAGTGTATACACGCCATGGACCACTGGCTGAATGTGGAACCTGATATACAAAGTTTATACACACCATGGACCACTGGCTGAATGTGGAACCTGATATACAAAGTGTATACACACCATGGACCACTGGCTGAATGTGGAACTTGATATACAGAGTGTATACACACCATGGACCACTGGCTGAGTGTGGAACCTGATATACAGAGTGTATACACACCATGGACCACTGGCTGAGTGTGGAACCTGATATACAGAGTGTATACACACCATGGACCACTGGCTGAGTGTGGAACCTGATATACAGAGTGTATACACACCATGGACCACTGGCTGAGTGTGGAACCTGATATACAGAGTGTATACACCCCATGGACCACTGGCTAAGTGTGGAACCTGATACACAGAGTACATACCCTGAACCATTGGATGGTGCCTTGGCGTTGCAGGTTGATCAATAAAATCAGAATGACGAAAAGCGCAATCCCTGTGCTTCCTATCAGAACCATCCCTGTAAATACAATAAATTAAAAAATTAACAAACACTCAAGCGATTAAAATTCAATTAGCCGCTCCCCCCCCCCCCCCCCCCCCCACCCAATGCAATAAAGCAATCACGAACTGTGCCAAAAATGACGTCAGAATGCATCATGTGTGTCGGAAGTCCCTGAGAGCAATGAAGCAAAATAAAGCAATCAAGTATAGTGCCAAAAATGACGTCAGAGTAAGTAAGTTGGTGTTTTACGCCCAGTCAACCGGTACGGTTACATCAGGGCGAATGACGTCAGAAGCATTGCTGAATTTAGGATAGCGAAGTAATGGAATTTGTTTTTATCAGTTAGCTCTACACAGGGGGGTTAAATTTGTCTTTATTTAGTTAATGGCAGCAATCCTCAGTCTATAACTGAGCTAGTTATACACTAGGAAGAAAGTTTGTCTTGATGTCTGTAGTCCAGTGCCTATCAATGAACAACGCATTGGAAGACGAGAAGGATAGCATTGAATTTGGAGATCATCATACTGACACGAGTTAGCGGTTTCAGGCCTAGACAACTGCTGCAATAATGAAGTAAATTATTCCTGTTTATTTTTTCTTCTCCAGATGTTATATTTTGGGCTAAAATCGTACTGAACATGCTTCTCGCATACAGGCCGATCTTTCTACAACCATGTTAATGAAAACCGAACACGAACCGAAGAAACAGGGCATACGCCCAATCGATAGGAATGGACTTTTTAAATGCACACACACACACACACACACACACACACACACACACACACACACACACACACACACACACACACACACACACACACACACACACACAACACACACACACACACACACAACACACACACACACACACACACACACACACACACACACACACACACACACACCACACACACACACACACACACACACACACACACACACACACACACACACACACACACACACTCACAAACTGTACAGACTGACATTGGTGAAGATCAGTGTTGCTTAACCAGTGTTGCTTAACTGAAATAAGGGTTAAAAAAAAGTATTTTGGAGAAATGTCTTGAGTTTACTTTTGAAGGAAAGGAGAGTAGCAGAGTGCCTAATGTTTTGGGGGAGATTGTTCCAGATGTGGGAACCGAAGTGTGAAAAAATACGAAGGCCGTGGGTTGAAGCGTTGGAGTTTGAGTTTACGTTTTTTGTTTCTTTTTGTTTTTGCTTTTTGTTTGTTTGTTGTTATTTTCAGACGAAGAGCAGAGAGCGCGGGAAGAGCTGTAACAGTGTAGTAGTTCAGAAAGATATGAGGGTGCAGAACCGTTGATTGCGTTGTAACACATGCAAGCGGTTTTGTATTTGATTCGTTCAGAAACTGGGAGCCACTGAAACCTTCTCGCTGATCTTCCATCTTGTACTCTGCGTGTGTCGGGCCGGATGGAGTTTGTTGCTATAATCTGGATCATTTTCTCAGACAGTTACACTGAGGACTCACCGAGGCTTCCATTTGTAAAGAAATTGGTGTTCTCTTCCTCAGAATCGTTTACTGAAACACACATATAGAAATGATTGATATACATATTATCACAGAAAAGCAGAAAGGTACATACACACGACACACACACGCACGCGCCAACACACGCACGCACGCATGTACGCACACGCGCACACACCTACACACACACACACACACACAACACACACACACACAAACAAGCGGAGCTTCAGATTAAAAATGCTTCCTAAGAAAGTCGTGGGCATCGTCTCTTTGCTTCATATATCTTGAAATCTGATGTACTGCAGGGCTGACCGATAATCCTATTCTTTTTGTGCTTTATGCTCCTCAACCTCCTTCATATACTGTGCACCATCATTCCTTGTATCATCATAGTTTTTACTGACGACATTGTTCAATCCATCCAATGTTCTAGCTGTATCCGACTTGAAGTACTGGATAACAAAGCTACAGGTAAATGAAGACAAGACAGATGTGGTCTTTGTTCCACAGAGGAAAGTGTAAGGCAAAAGTCCCTTCCCATTTAAAATTCATTTGAATGGCACTGACCTAAAATTCTCTCAAACATTTGGGCAACTTTGGTGTCTCTCTTCACCATCCGTTCCGACAATAATTTTCCCAAAGTCTGCCGAACGTGTTATCTAGTGTCCTTCGGTACCTCCCATCATCGTGATTTAATCTGAGCTTTTCTGGCCCTAAATATATTTCTGATCTTCTTCAGCTCTACACACCTTCTAGGCAGTTCGTTCTTCTTTTGACACACTTATTACTGAATCCCATTCATCCGCACCCGATCTTATGGACGTCGTTCTTTTTGATACCGAGGTCCTCTTCTTGGAACCAGCTGCCACTTACACCCTGACGTATGGTAACGTTTTTCATATGTTTCATCTCTCTCTCTCTCTCTCTCTCTCTAATCCTTGTGTAATAAAGTTCTGAGTTCTGAATTCTCTCTCTTTCTCTCTCAAAACACACACACGCACGCACGCACACACACATATGAATAAGTATTGTTTTTTAGACGATGTCTTTATGGTAGAATGCGATTCT
>JABMCL010001503.1:315000-325000 GCA_018857735.1 Alviniconcha marisindica | reverse complement strand
TGGGCATAAAATGTGCGAGTTCGATAAATAATGCGCCCATGAAATTGGAGCAACGCTGCTTCATCGGGATGGATGATTTTTCTAAAGGGAAATGCAACCCCCTCCCCCCCCCCCCCACTCCTCCATCCAAGGGGGGGGGGGGGGGGGGGGCGAGGAAGGGTGGGAGGTGGGGGGGGGGAAGACGTCAAATATAGCAGTAATTAGTACACTGAAATACAAATCTAGATCGAAGTGTAGGAACAACAGCAACAACAACAACAACAAAGCAACAACAACAACAACAAAGCAAGTAACTGATTAGTGAGGCATTATAATTTATTTTTAGCTCTTTAAATTTCTTAAACGGAACAAAGACTCGAAAGAGGTCTTTAAAATTGTAAACGGCACAAAGGGGAATTTTAATTACGTCTTTAAAATATAAAACGGAACAAAAAACAAAACAAAACAAAAACAACAACAACAAAATGGGATGGGAGGTGGAGAGGGACTGGGAGATATCGAGCGCAACCCCTCGCTTCCCCTCCATATCTCTCAGTCTCTCTCCACCTCCCATACCATACCCCTCCCCCCCTCCCCCCACAAACACAGAATCTCGCAACCCCTCGCTTCCCCTCCATATCTCTCTGTCTCTCTCCACCTCCCATCCCATACCCCCCCTACACACACACAGACACACACACAGACACACACCACACACACACACACACACACACACACACACCACACCACACACACACCACCACCACACACACACACACACACACACACACACACACACCCACACACACACACACACACTCACACACACACACACACACACACACACACACACACACACACACACCACACCTCACACACACACACACACACACACACCACACACACACACACACACACACACACCACACACAAGCTCCACAACCCACACCACCACACCCACACAATCATCACCACTACACACACCACACAGGTCTCCACCCCTCTGCTTCCCCCAATCTCTCTGCTCTCCACCTCCCATCCCCATACCCCCCCCCCCCCACACAGTCTCGCGACCCTCGCTTCCCCTCCATATCTCTCTGTCTCTCTCCCCCTCCCCATCCCACCCCCCTCCCCCCCTCCCCCCCCACACACACACACACACACACACACACACACACGAGTCTCGACTCGCCTCTATCTCTGTCTCTCTCACCAGCCCCCTACCCCCCCCGCCCAACACACACACAATTCATCCAGTGAAGCTGTCAGCAGCAAAATCAAGATCGAATCAAGTACAGCATCCAGTAAGTAAGTAACTTAATTGGTGTTTTACGCTCAGTCAACCAGTGCAGTTATATCAGGGCGAGTACAGCGTCCAATGCCTGTGAAACGATGTACTTTGGTCAAGTGCCCACTCTTGAAGAAGCAGCCCCAGAGAGCCCGGCGTACTCACACCTCAACTTGTTTGTGCGTACACTTTTTCTCGCACACCCGAAATATCAGTAATGATCAGAAGAAAAACAAGAAGAAGTGAGAAGTCATTTAGTTTCTTGTTCTACAAAAAGAGTTCAATCTGTCGTTTGTTATCATCATCATCATCGTAGAGTACGGACAATTTCTCATTATCCTACACCTTGTGAGAGAGAATTTCTTATCAGAAAGGCATTTTTGAACTTTCGTCCTAACTGAGCAACAACAAATAATAATAAATAATAAATAAAATTAAAATAATAAAGAAATGCATAAAAACTTACCCTGAACAAGTATTATTGTTAACAAAGCGGACGTGAACAGAATTCCATACATTCACGAAACTGATTCTGCAGCTGTGGCCAAAATATTATTATGTGTAAACAATTCACAACCAGTAGCAATATTTTGCAATGCCACTGCCTTGTTGAGATCTACCGTTGTTTAGAGTTCACACATTCAGCAGAATGAATCAACTGTCCTGTTGGCTGAACATGTATGCTTTCTACCATTGCTGCCGCTGGCTTTGAGACGGTAATCTAGACGAACAAGCTGAAATTTCCAGCCTATTCAGCCTGCAGCTGAAGTAAAACGAAGCTTTTCATTAGTGCGTCACTTTCGCGTCACATCAATTTGAAACTGCGTCAGAGTTTCGTGCTCTCCACATGTGGATTACGTCATGTCTACTACGCTATTTCTAAACCATTCTTGGAGGGCATCTAAAGTGAGCTGGGTATGCAGGAGCAATTTTTTGTGGGTGAAAATAAATGGAAACCCGATGTGACAAAACATTAAAAACATTTTTTAAATGACAAACGAAACTAACGAGTCCAGTTGGACAGTTATTTCACCCACACAAGCATTTTGCTTTTTCATCACCACGGACAGGAAACAGCAAGTCGATTTGCGATTTCGACACAAACAAACGGAGTTTGAATAGCGGTTTTGTGAGAGGGACAACTATGGTTTACGATGAAAGAATGAGCCGTGTAAACATTATTCTGCTGTTGATTGGTATTATGTTACATCCGTGCGTTTCACAGGAAGGTGTTCAGAATTACATGCGCATCAGACCTGTTGTGGTGCCACTGAGCGAGAACAGAGACAAACATGAAGTCAAAGTGACCTGCAGACAAACTCCCGCGTCGTCAAAGGATCAAGTGCGCAGTCTAGCGATCCTACGAAAGCCTCTGCGTGCGAGCCGAGGCCCGGTTAAGGAGCAAACGTTAGTGCAGAAAAGCGCAGGCGGAAAAGACGTTTGGCCCGATCCCCAAAAGTACACGGTATCGGGAAGCATCGCCGCAATCACGCTCACTCTCCCTGTGGCGACGTGTGACGATGCCAGGTACACCTACATCTGCCGAATGACGTTGACAAACGGAAAGCAAACTTCCATCTCTGCTACGATCAAAACCGAAATTGTGGCACCCAATATCTTGCTGCTGGCTAGACCAGCCAAGAAAGAGTACTCCCGATCGGACACGCTGACCCTGACTTGCCAGTCCAGGGGAGCAGTGGGACTGACGGTCGACGCTTCGACCAGAGGCGCGTGGATCTGGGAGTACAACGATGCGGGAAAGTGGACGCCTGCGGATAGGAAGGACATCGTGCAGCCCAGATCGCAGGAATTTGGCTGCTTCCAGAAGATCCGCCAAAGCTTACTCAAGATTCGAGTCAAAGACTTCAAGAAATGTGCGAGACGTTTTCGTTGTTACATCAGCAGGGCCGCCACTTTGGTAAATGACAAAGCCAATGAGTACGAAGTCGCCATGGCCTTTGACTGCAACGAAGGTGGCGGCCTCCTGGGAGCCGATCCCGTGGTGGCTATCATCGGGGTCCTGGCTGCCATCGCCGTCTTCGTTTCTCTCGCCTTTCTCGTCTTCAAGTACTCGAGCAATAAGCGCGCCATGAAGAAGAAGATGCGGCAGCGGGAGATCGACATGAAGATCCTGTCCCCAATGAGTCGCGCTCAGAGAGACAAGCTGCTGAAGGAACAAGTGGAACAAATGGCCAAAAAGCCTCGTCCGCAGAAGCGACCGCAAGCCCCCAAACCGCTCATCACTTTGGATCAAGATCTTGGTTTCAATATTACTCCGGATTCTCCGGATGGGAAGAAGAAAAAGGAAAAAAACCGGGCACCGCCTGTTGCGGAAGAGTCGGAGCAAGAGACTTCAGTATCAACGTCGGATGCTGAAGGCTCAGCGGTTGAGGATGAACAAATATCGTCAAATGTTGACGATGATATGTCCAGTGCTGCAGAGGCCGAAGAGGACGCTGAGGAAAAGAAGCCCACGAAAACATAATGGATAAATAATTATGTGGGTTCTACGCTGAACTGAGCAGTCCCCGCTTCCCATAGTTACAGCACCGGCACGGGCGCTTTCTGTTTGAATCCTGTGTTGTACTGTGCTCTGTCCGACTCCTGTGTTGTACTGTGCTGATTGGTGGAAGGCACGATACTCTGGCCGACTCCTGTGTTGTACTGTGCTGACTGGTGGAAGGCACGATGCTCTGTCCGACTCCTGTGTTGTACTTTGCTGACTGGTGGAAGGCACGATGCTCTGTCCGACTACTCTGTTGTACTGTGCTGACTGGTGGAAGACATGATGCTCTGTCCGACTACTCTGTTGTACTGTGCTGACTGATGGAAGGCACGATGCTTTGTCCGACTACTCTGTTGTACTGTGCTGACTGGTGGAAGGCTCGATGCTCTGTCCGACAACTCTGTTGTACTGTGCTGACTGGTGGAAGACATGATGTCCGACTACTCTGTTGTACTGTGCTGACTGGTGGAAGACATGATGCTCTGTCCGACTACTCTGTTGTACTGTGCTGACTGGTGGAAGACATGATGCTCTGTCTGAATCCGGTGTTGTGCTGTGCTGACAGGTGGAAGGCACGATGCTCTGTTGTACTGTGCTGACTGGTGGAAGGCGCGATGTCCTGTTGTACTGTGCTGACTGGTGGAAGGCGCGATGTCCTGTTGTACTGTGCTGACTGGTGGAAGGCGCGATGTCCTGTTGTACTGTGCTGACTGGTGGAAGGCGCGATCCTGTTGTACTGTGCTGACTGGTGGAAGGCGCGATGTCCTGTTGTACTGTGCTGACTGGTGGAAGGCGCGATCCTCTGTTGTTACTGTGCTGACTGGTGGAAGGCGCGATGTCCTGTTGTACTGTGCTGACTGGTGGAAGGCGCGATGTCCTGTTGTACTGTGCTGACTGGTGGAAGGCACGATCTCTGTCTGAATCCTCTGTTGTACTGTGCTGACTGGTGGAAGGCACGATGTTCTGTCTGAATCCGGTGTTGAAGTGTATGTAATTTGCCGCGTTTGATTGCAGCTGATAAATATCGCGTCATCAATGAACGTGCTTCATGACTGATCTTGAAGATTTTGTTCGGAATCCGCCAGTCCTTTGAGTTTGGTTCTGCTGTGCCTGTGGGCCACACATGGTGGCTACTATTTGGGCTTCTCGCACCCAACATTGTATGTGACGTTCTAATGGGCTGAAACTGCATAGAAATATGACCATGATCACGCGTATAGGCTTATGCTATGAAGAACGTTAGTGGTTATTCACGACCTAAAAAAGCATGGGTAGCGGCCATGACGCTGACTTTGAAGGTGACAGGGCGCCATTGTGAAACTGTCAACTTTAGCCCAGCCACAGCTGCCGTCGCTGGCAAATTAGTAGTGCTGAAGAGGCTCGCTGCGCATTAGACGTGTGTTTGCTGGCATGTAAACGTCACTGTCTCCTGCTTTGCCCATGCACATGACGACGACGACAACGATGATGATGATGATCGCTTTTATATAGCGCTATTCTCCGCTCTCGAGCAGACCCATGCGCTGTTGTTGCCTGATTCTAAAGCAGAGTCACGAGAGTAAGTAGCTTTTTACAGCGCGCTTTGAATATCCATCGAAGTGATGTACTTTCAGCGCTGTTTGGTTGTTACATGGCTGGTGCCACATGAAACTGCTGCCGTCTCGGCGGGTTCTGTGTACACCATACAAACACGCACCATGTCACGTCACTTCATGGAAAGCCACATACGTATGGTGTACGCGTGCTTAGCAGTAATCTGTCACCTGCACTTTTGGCAGAATGACCGGGATATTTTACGTGCTACTGCGGTAACACGGGGGTGGAACGGATACCGAAATAAGAGTCAGCTTGACCCTGGAGAAGAAACTTCTCCCGCCGCTCCTGCGGGAACTCGAACCTGCGACCTTTCGATCACGAGTACGGCGCTGTAACCACTGAGCTGTCCCCGCTCCCCAAGATCAATTTAATATAGGCTACAGTCAGTGCATTGTTGTTGTTTTTGCTATTTTCTTTTCTTTCTTCTCCCCCCTCCTCTTCTTTGTTTGTTTTTGTAACTACTGATGCGTTTTATATTTTGTTTAATTTGTGAAGCACTTTGATTAGCCCAAAATGCTCAACAAATTTCCAATTCTTTATTATTAGCATAATTATTATTATGCAGGGGGCGGCATCATAATCACGGTGATGTGAATGACTGATCGGTGAGATGCTGCGCCCTGTAAGATTTCTACTGATGTAGCGTTGACAATGTTAGCCAGTAGTCAGCAGTCACACACACACACACACACACACACACACACACACACACACACACACACACACACACACACACACACACACACACACACACACACACACACACACACACACACACACACACACACACACACACACACACACGTAGACATATACGCACATACATACACACACCCTCGCGCGCGTACACACACACACACACACACACACACACACACACACACACACACACATATACGCACATACAAACACCCTCGCGCACGTGCACACACACACACGCACACACACACACGCACGCACGCACGCACGTACGCACGTACGCACGCACGCACGCACGCACACACACACACGACTTAACGACCGCTCACACACCCTCGCACACACACGCACACACACACACACACACACACACACACACACACACACACACACACACACACACACACACACACACACAATGGTAGGTGACGCAATATATTTATTTTTAAGGGGTGGTGGTGGGGACGGTGGACAGTGGGGGAGGGTTTCAAGATGGAATCAACATGGCAGTCCCTTGAGGAACTCAAATTCGTAGAAAAAAAAGTATTCTTTTGTACACATATACCAAATGAAATTTGCAAATGAAAATATTTGCATATATATCTTCTACGTTTTCAGGCCAATATATGGCATTGGTTCTGTGCCCGTTTTTGTTTTGTTTTGTTTTTTCGGGGGGTGGGGGTGGGGTGGGGGTGGGGGTGAGGGGAGGGTACTGGGCTTGCTGAGCGTGGCTGCTGGAATTGTCCCTTGTGGGTAGCGATCTGATTAGGTTTGAGTGGTGTGTATAGATTCAGCGATGTGCGAGTGTGTCTGGCTGATGATAGTAATGGTGTGTGTATGTAGCTTGAGTAAGAAGTATGTGTATGTGTATGTGTATGTGTGTGTGGGTGTGGGGGGAGGGGGGGAGTTAAGGGGGGGAGGGGGGAGGGGGGGAGGTGTCCGGGGAGGAGAGCTAGAGGGATATGTTTTCTGCTGTGATAATTTCTATTGTGGACTTTTTTCTCTCTTTTTTAATGCAGTATGTCTGTTTATCATTAGGAGTATAAATGATTCTGACCTTGTTCTGATGCACTTTTACATTTTTTCTCCTCCTTTTTATTTAATGAGCCGTAGTAGGCAGGTGAATTTCCACATGAGGGGTAATTAAACTATACTGACTTGACTTGATTTGACTTGTTATTGAATCGAACTAGTCATACAGTCTCTGCAGTCAACAAGACGATGAATGCGACTCTGTCCCTTACCATCGACCAATAAATTTGGAAACTAAAATGTTGCTACGTCCTGACTATGTACAGTTGGGTCACGGCGGGTCATGAGATCAAACGCGAGGTTGGACTGTGCGAGAAATTGCAATGCAACCTCGCTTTCGCTCGCCGTCTCGCTTTGCTCATTGAGAATGACTCCAGGTCAGCACTGGGCTCAATCAACCCCACTGTCGCTTTTGTGACCAGCCGTGATCCGTCTCACTGGAACGATCCGTATCGGGTCAACGGCACCACTGTGGAGAACATGCTGCCTGTTTGTGTGTCGACTGTTTTGCAAGGGTGCCATTGACGTGCGTGCTAGTAGAGAAGGCTTGTCGATAAAAAAAATAAAAAAAAAAGTTTTTTGTAAAGATTTAAAGTTTTTTGTTTTTTGTTTGTTTTTACTTATGCAACAAGAACGACAACAGCAACAGCAACAACAAAAACTCTTCTGATTACTTCAGCTGATTGGGTATTGGGCAGAGAGCATGTATGCGTGCGTACGCGCGCGCGCGCGTGTAGTGTGTGTGGTGTGTGTGTGTGTGTGTGTGTGTGTGTGTGTGTGTGTGTGTGTGTGTGTGTGTGTGTGTGTGTGTGTGTGTGTTTAAATAAAATTAAAAAAGCTTGTGTCAAAATTTAGTAACGTACAAATGCAACGATTTGGTGGCACAGTATGACAGAAGCTTAGAGTGTTGTACGATTCTGAAGGCAGTCCAGTCTAGGATGATACACTGGAGACTGGACAAAAGGGAGACTGAACAGAGCCCTGCCTCATTCCTCACAAGCTTTGCACGTGGCGATCAGGATTTCCATCTGATTCAGCAGCTAAATGGTCGTATAATTCCCCCCATTTGTGCGTGTGGGTCTGTGTGTGCGCGTGTGTGTGTGTGTGTGTGTGTGTGTGTGTGTGTGTGTGTGTGTGTGTGTGTGTGTGTGTGTGTGTGTGTGTGTGTGTGTGTGTGTTCTTGTTGTATGCCTTGAATTTGGACAATATGTGCTTGTAAAGAATGTGTAAACGCTTAGGGCCTGCGCGGCGTGAAATTTTCTCCTTTTTTCTTTTCTTTTCGCGCGGAATATTAATTGTGCCTTTCTGAGTGGCCTAATTGGTGGGTGGGCTGGCAGCCACGAACCCTGCACTACTATGTGTGTTGACAGTGTGCTGACAGCGTGTTGAAGTGTTCACGCATACATCCTTGTGTAAAGTGTCGATTTCAGCACGATTTACATGGCCTAGTTCACAACATCGTGTGTTTAGGGAACTGCTCGCGACTGCTGTCTACGTCACCATCAGGTGCAGGCTCCGCACGTGCACTGTGATTCAGCGATCCGTTGTCTCCATGGAAACGTGGAAGAGGTTGGGAGGTCTGCAAGGTAAACCGAAAAAGAAGTTTAAACAACAACTCCCACACTCGCATACACTGCACACACACACACACGCACACGCACGCACGCACACACACGCACGCGCACGCACGCACGCACGCACGAACGCACGCACGCCTCACACATCGGAAAGGAAGAAGTTTTATGTCGCCACTGTACATAGCTAACATGTCTGCCGCTAACTGTACTGAATAATAATGAAGAGGTCTGCGGCGCCAAAATGCGTACAAAGCAGAGTACAACAGAACAATGACAACACGGTCAACAGTAGACCTACAGTAGTGCAACAGGGGTGGGGTTGGGGGAGTTACACTCATTCTGGGCGGAATGGGGGGGGGGGGGGGGGGGGGGGGGGGGTGTGTGTGTTGGAGGGGGGTGAAGAAAAGGCATGCCATCAAAAAACACAAGAACAAAAACAAAACAAAAACCACCCAATAAACACGTAAACAACAACAACATCAGCAACAAAGAAAGTGGCACACCTATCGTATCCCTACATGGCGTACCTTGTCTGCAACAAGCAAAAGGTAATGCACTCGCACACCACCTACGGACACTCCCGCTCACTTAGATCCAGTAGCAAAAGGCCATACCTAAGGCTGACTGTACACAGAGGCATTTTACTCTGTTGCTGATGGACTATCAACTTACAGCCCACACAGAGGCACTCTGTTGCTGATGGACTATCAACTTACAGCCCACACAGAGGTACTTTACTGTGTTGCTGATGGACTATCAACTTACAGCCCACACATAGGTACTCTGTTGCTGATGGACTATCAACTTACAGCCCACACTGAGGTACTTTGTTGCTGATGGACTATCAACTTACAGCCCACACTGAGGCACTTTGTTGCTGATGACTATCAACTTACAGCCAGGCTGGACCTCAGGCCTAAAACTCCGGACAGGTACAGTGCCTCAGACTTCATGCTGCCGCCATCTCCGGCTCTGGGGCCTGCAAACCGCTCTTACTTCATGACTGCGCACAAATTTAACGGGAAAAAATACCGCCTTGGCTTGGGCTGTGTCACAAGGCTACATTCCAATGCTTTCACCACAGTCTGACACCACCGAGAACACCTAAGTTACATTCCAATGTTGTTAGGCGCTCCCTGTGGAATATATTTGTCACACTACTACTACTAATAATAGCTTTCGCAGAGCGCATTTCCGGTGGTCAGGACGACGCCGCTCTACACGCTTTGCAGGTTCGTTGCATTGTAATAAAAGTTCATAATTTATCCAGTTTAAAAAATCTGAAACAAAACACTATTCTAATCAGGAAAACGTTCGATATTT
>JABMCL010001503.1:297500-300000 GCA_018857735.1 Alviniconcha marisindica | reverse complement strand
TGCTCTCAGACAATCAGAGGCAATGTTCGTCGGATAGGGCGAATGTTCCCACAACATGCTGAGCGAACTTTTGGACCCCGAATATAGCTTCGACGAATACTTCCAACTAGGTTCGCGAAGAAAAGTTCGCCCAATTAAGAACCAACTAGCTTCGCCGAATACTACCAACTAGGTTCGCGAACAAACATTCGCCCAATTAAGAACGGGCTTTAAAGTGTGCCAAACACAACTTGTTCCCAAGAAATCTTTTGGGATGCACCAGAGTTACAGCCCTTGTCCGAGAGGTAACTTGATCTACCGTGCACTTCCCCTCCCCTCCCCTCCCCCCACTCCCCCCCCCCCCTTTCTCGGTACTCAGCTAAACTAAAGTGTCCCTTAGATTGTGCCAAACACAAGTTGTTCCCAAGAAATCTTTTGGGATGAACCAGAGTTACAGCCCTTGACGCCGTAAGGGTACCATCTTTCACACCGACTGAACACGCCAAAGCGCGGCTGAAAACCACCTGACTTAAATCACCGAGAAATCATTTTTATTAATCATAATGATTAAAATTGAGTGTCCAAATGTTTTCTGCACTGTCTAAAACAAACAGAATCGAAATATGGTGAGGCATTGGTTCACAGTGATGGTTTAGTGTACTTCTAATGTGTAAAGTCTTAGAGATGAAGAAAATATGTCCTTTTTCTTTTCTATCAGAAGTTCTGCCTCAGGCTTTTCACTAACTCTTTGTTTCAGTCTTGGGTTTATTCTCAACCCAGTTTTTTGATGCTCTGACGTCTCTGGTTGTCACTGTATTGGATTTACCTCCCCTACCCCCTCCCCAAATCCAAGAATATCAGAATTCGTGTCTTCACCCATAGTAACATGATTTTATTATTACAAAATCTCATAAGTCTAATGTTTTCTTAGTTTAACACAGCAATTTATGAAATAATTTGATCAAAGTTTAGCGTTCAGTTTGTTTGGATTATGCAGAACTGAATAGACGGAAAACATGACGTCACGAAAGAGAAAACAGACTACCACTTCAAATGAACAGGAAAAAAAGCCCAGGTATGTGTTGTTTACTGCCAAGGTTTAGCTGCTGAATCATTTGTAAACTTATTTTTCTCATTGCAAGGGATCTGAGAATAGAATGGAGAAGCTTCAAAATATCTGTAGATGGAGACGTGAGGAACCTGCCGACTCGACCCATTGAATGGAAGGTGCATACAACCAGGTGCCTGAGGAACTGTAACCAGAACATGGTTATTATCAGGACAGTGACAGGGCTTCATAAAATATACTGATCGCCTGAAATCTCCCACAGATGATTCTGAAACGATTCAGAAACCAGGAGCGTCTGGGCATTCTTCCACAGTTTCTGAAAAGTAATTTTAAAGAGAAATGTGTTTGGAGAACTGAAGCCACTAGAGTGCTCAGTATCTTCCTCCATACCCCCCTCCTCTCCCCTTTCTAACCCCCCCCCCCCCACCCTCTCTCACTTCCTTTCTATCCCTCTCTCTATAGTCTCTCTCCCCCCCACCCCACCCATCTCTCTCACTTCCCCACTGTCGTTCTCTCCCCCTCTCTATTCCCCCTCCTCCCCCCCTCTCTCTTTCCCTCTCTGCCTCCCCCCCTCCATCCCCACCCCCATCTTTCTCCTATCCTCCTCCTCTCTCTCTCATCCCCCCCACCCCCATCTCTCTCACTTCCTCACGGTCGTTCTCTCCCCTTCTCTCTCCCCCCCCCCTCCCCCCCCACCCCCTGCCTCTTTCCCTCTCCTCCCGTCCCCCCTCTCCTCTCTCCACTCCATTCCCCCTCTCTCTCATCCCCCTCCCCCCTTCTCTCTCCCGTCCCCTCCTCTCCTCTCTCTCACTCATTCCACCTCTCTCTCATCCCCCTCCCCCCTTCTCTCTCCCGTCCCCTCCTCTCCTCTCTCTCACTCATTCCACCCTCTCTCTCATCCCCCTCCCCCCTTCTCTCTCCCGTCCCCTCCTCTCCTCTCTCTCACTCATTCCACCCTCTCTCTCATCCCCCTCCCCCCTTCTCTCTCCCGTCCCCTCCTCTCCTCTCTCTCACTCATTCCACCCTCTCTCTTATCCCCCTCCCCCCTTCTCTCTCCCGTCCCCTCCTCTCTTCTCTCTCAAGGTCATTTGTTCCCTTCACGGTTAACTCCGGTCTGGAACGGTCTGCAGTCTGTGCGGTGGAGGCCCGTGTAGCGCGGTTTTTGTGAAGGGAGAGCGTTAGGAAGGTAGGGTTTTAGGGACTGATTACCTCAGTAATGCAGCACATGGCCGGGGCCACGCTCTTCCGGACTGAGCTCATGTTCAGGGGACTGCTACGAACGGTGCTGAGGTGGACAGATCTAATTGGGTACATTAAAATGGTAATTTTGCAACCGCCCCCGTTTCCTCCTGCCGCCCACCCCCACTGCACACACACACACACACACACACACACACACACACACACACACACACGCACACGCACGCACGCACGCACGAACACACACACACG